>JAGFPH010004536.1:79248-90452 GCA_018207615.1 Philaenus spumarius | reverse complement strand
TCCAATAACTGAGCTATTGCTAAGACCTATTGGTGAGACCTAAGGTCAGGAGTGGTCAATGAGCACCGATCATGTTCCCCAGAATACGTTTTGGGATGTGATTAAAAATTGTTTATAAATATATACAGAGTGTCTTTTTTTAAAGTGGCCACCATTGGTATTTAGTAAACTATAAATCTGACAGCAAAATTTAAATGGAAAACCTTGCCTTGTTTTTTGATAAATTTAAAAAAATGTAGTTAAAATATTTTCCAATATGGCAATCAACTTTCGAATTTTTTATGGAAAAACCCGGTATTTTATAACGATTTTGGATTTTATAAGTTATTTTAAGACGTTTAGTTTTTGGAGTTTTTTTATACGACTAACCGTTTAACAGTTAGAAGGGTATAATGTTTTAAAAACACCCTAACTCTGAACGGAAGATATTTTTCTATGGAAGCGTTTTCAACCAATGTAAACGTTCTTAACACTAAATAAAACAATGTTCAGACAAAGAAATAACTTTTTAATTTCTGAAAAAAAAACAAGAAAAGGTTCCCTATTTTAGGTTTACTGTCACATTTATAGTTTACAAGACAACAATGGTGACCCATTTAAAAAAGACTTCGTGTGTTCGTACTCTAACTCTAAATTTGGTCCAAATTGGTTTTCCAAAAAAAGTCCCTCGAACGATTTCGTTATTAAAAAATCCAACAAGTACGTTTTTACCAGAAGTTCTTTTTAGATTTTCGTACTACTGTATAGTAAAACTTTGTTTGGGCTTTATCTAAAAATATAAATTATTGTTCTATCTTATTATTCTGTACATTATGTTTTTTTTTTCAAGACCCTTATACCTCCTCTGGTTCTCCCAAAATCGATTATAACGTAAAATACCATAAAAGTACCCTGTTCAAATCCACTTGGGGGGAGATTCTGATATATGATATACGAAGCCGAGAAAAGATTGATGGCGCTTATTCTTCAAACGTAGATTTCTGATAAATTGTTTTGGGCGACGTAAAGTTAGATCAATAAAGACATTATATTTGTCGTTATAATATAAAGGTTTTATAAATAAATCGAAAACACTCAGATTATAATAATGGTAAAACATAACAATAACTTTTCTACATAAATACCTTAAGTTTCCAATTTTAAGTTGTTCGTCTGAAAACTCTTCCACATTTTGTTTTTCATTCGGAACTGTGTTTCCGTCGGTAGAGTCGATGTCCGTGGACACGGTTTGAGACTCTTCGTTATCCACGTCCTGTTTGGCCCGTACTTTCGGTCTCTCTTTACAGCAATAGTTGACCGCACCGCCTTGCACTTTGCACACATTTTCCTCTTCTTTGGTTCTTTCTGCGATCTTTTCGGTAGCATTTTCCGCGTGCACTATGACCGTAGTGACTTCAGAATATTTCTCCCTTTCCACAATACCGCTCTTGAAGCTTTCCTGCCTCGCGGCGTCTTTGGTCGCCGCTCTGATCTGCACACGTTTCCTGTGAACACTCCTCACGGTGTTTTTGAGCCCTACTCTTTGCGGCCTCCGTTTGACACTCTGCACACAAGTCTTTCTACTCAGCGTCACGTGCCTTCTGCCGTCGTCCACTACGAAGTCGTAGGAGTCCAACCGACGACCTCTGCTCCAGTCTAGTTCTATATAGAATTCTTGCTCTCTACGGCGAACTTCTTTCTTTGTTTGTCGGACGCGCTTCTTACGCCGTCTGTCTTCCAGACTCCAAACGTGTCGGTCCTGGCACACTCCGCGCAGCAATTCCCTCACTAACTTCCTCAACATCGTTACGCATTATACAATACTTCTTAAAGTGTTCATAATGTCCTTAGCGTCGACTTACAGTTCAATAAATAAATAAATAAGCATTGTACCTCGACAGCTGGTCAGACATTTAATTTAATTTAATCACTTAAGCATGACAGTTTTTGTCCTTTCTTATTTTACTATTACAAAACCACTTTGAATTTGTCACTTCATAGATCTAGGTCTAACACGTATGTCAGTTTTTAGATCCTACATATAGTTTTTATCTCAAATGCCTTTTACTTTATTTCAAAAGAATTTAATTGATCGTTTCATTCTTGCTGGGTTTAAATATATATTGACCTACATAAATATTTACTTACGATTAATTTAAAGCTATTTGAATCAAACTAACCATCTTTTAATAAATAATACCTACAGATAACCTAAATTTACTAAATTATCTAAGTTAGTTAAATTAAAATTTAGAAATTACGTTGCTCCCTTTTTTCAATCCGTTTATTTTTTCGTTCAAATTGTATATCTACAATTTATTTCGCACTATTAATATTGTATTTATTTGAAGTCACTATAATAATTCAGTTTTCGTCATTTCGTGTTTCCTTCTTAGTTCATTTAATTTTGTAAGCCTTAATCTCAATCTTCAGATAGAGATAAATTACACACAAATAATGAAATAATTCCTTCGTTTCAAACAGTACTATGAAATTATTATTAAAGTTTTAAAATATAATATTTTAAACATATTATGTTGTTCAACGTAGTATTTATTAAAACCTCAAACCTTAGGTATAGTAGTAACTCATTGAAAGTAAGTTTTGATAAATTTAGAACGTCTAATAGTTCGAACCTTCGAAAAATATGTCAATTCCAGTAAACGTACGACACAGCACTAAAACCGCACAGAGTTCTTAGAACACAGATTAAACTACAGTAGTTACACTTATACTTTCCCAGTTTTGTTTGAAGTTTCGCCGCACGTTAACCAGCCCCACGTGACATAAAGTTAGTGAACGCGAACGAGACTGACTCCTATCCCGGAAGTTGGACCCCTATCTCCCCTACTCCCACATAACATTGTTAGAGCAAACAATATATAAATCTCGCGCGGTAAACAAATAGAGCCGAAGCCGGCAGACGACAGGTCGCTCCTAGTGGCGGCAGCAGGTGTTTGTAATCAAGCACATTGTCAGCGTCAGCTGGTCTTCCACATCACACCGAAGATGGATCTATAGTTATTGAGATGTTACAATTATGAACAGTACGAACGACCTTGAAGACTCAGCGTCCTTGTTTATACAACCGTTCTCACGCGACTAATAAGTCGTTTAAGCATCACATTATAACGTTTTGTGTTAGTTCTAATAAGCAACACAGATTGATGTAAGTGGGTTGTTCCGTCCAACGATCAAGGACATACTCTACTAAACACACAGATACAAGCAATGGTACTGGACACGCGATCTATGGTCACAGAGTATGTTAGTATCTGAGATCCAATTCCATTCTGACATGGTAACAATTAAACTGGATGGAATAAAAATGTAACACAACATCACACGTATTTTAAGTCAAACGAGTTTCAACGTTAATGTCGCCATCTTCAAAAATGAAACTATAACAGTCAGTTGTGAGATTTTGAGTTCCAGTTTTAGCCTATGAAGTAATCTTCTCCCAATTCAAGCTCGATATTTATTTATAGGTCTAACAACTAAACAACCAACATCTTGTTTAATTTTTTCGATTTCTGAAAAGTTAAGCGTACAAAGGCTTGATTGAGAGTAGTTGCGGGAATCAGCCTCCTCGGATACAGATTTTTTTTAGAAAATTACAATGTTGATTTTTTAACTTCTAATATAGTATAATAAATTAGAGGTCTTACAGGGGAAAATTTACTTCGCCTTCTATTTTGTTGTTGTTTGCTCGAAGGTAGTTGTGTTTTCAAAAGTTGAGAATGTCGTTTTTGCTTTTGAACCAATTAAAACCGGTTTTTGTGGTTATAATCCACATGAAGGAATGCAACTTGTAGAGTATGGAAAATGTGCTAACTTGAAGACAGGAAAAATTAGATACTTTTTTAAGAGTTGAAAATTTTAAAAATAAAAACAATTAATTATAAAACATGTATTTCAGCAAGTTCGTTGTTTTCCATAAGAGCAAGACTAGTTTACGAAAACTTTGCACATTGTATCAAGTATCAAGGGTAAAACCTTCATGAATCTATCTGTTTCTGGTTCTTAAGTTATTCAATGTTTAGTATGGTAAAACATTGAACAGATTATTTAAGTTCAAGTTTTTGTTGACATACAACAGTGTAGAAACTGTATTTTTACTCTCTGAAATTCACCTATTCTATAAGTTAATATAATCTAAATCTTTATCTATTTTGTTTTTGTTTTTTGTTTTTAGATATATGTATTTTATTTCCTGATATACATACACATATACTATCACAATATGTGATATACAATCATATAAAATATAAATTTTTTTTTAGAACTTAACTACACAATAATAAGGTATACAATAAAATAACAATCTGTAATACGAAATAAAACTAACTTTTAAACAAAATAACACAGATTAGGAAATAACATATTTGGCAACCTCTAGGGCAAGCCCGTTTTGAGGTTGCAGAAGTAAATTATAATACATTTTTTTTAAAGGAGTAAAAAAGGGGTTATGGGAGCAGTTGAACTTACAATCAAAAATAAAAACATATAGGCAAAACATATAAATAGCGGAAGGAAATGGTCTTCAGTTTACAAAAGCAAGCAATACGAATTATGGCTCGTTTGGGCCATCTTAATTCGCTTAGTATTTTGACCTTTCCCTGTATGTACATGTTTGAAGTAATTTTACATTACAAGTATAACAGTTCTGTGACTCGAAACATACACACAATACTAGTAGTAAACATGACTTCCGTGGCATAAAGCACAGATTAAAAGCTTACGACAAGCTACCGTCTGAGACTTGAGTCCGTTTCATGAACAAACTCCCTAAAGAGTTCAAAGAAACGATGGAAGTCAATGTTTTTAAGAACAAATTAAAGCGGTTCAATGCTTCCTACGCTGTGGGGGAGTTTCTTGATGTCGCATTATAGCCGGCATATTAGTATATAAATGAATACAAAAATGAGTGTATTTTGTTATAATAATTTTGTACTGTACTATTGAAATTTCGTAGTTTTAATACTTAAAATTAATTTCAAGAGGCATAAAGTTGTAAAAATGATGTTTTGAGGAATTATTACTCTAATATTATTATTATTATTAAATTCAAATATGAGTATCACTGTGACCTGCCTTATAATTATAAATGTAAAATGTATCTAAAAGGGTTTAATAAAGATTGATTGATTGAATAAATATGAAACCACTAGCTGACCCGTACGGAGTTGCCCGTGGTGGTTGGTATTTTCAGTCTTTTTAACGTAATTGTATTCTTTTTAAGTGTTCAGTCAGTGAGTGATATTTGGCTTATATATATATATAGATCTTAAATAATAAAAGCACTATTGTCATAATAATAAAAGATCTGAAATTATGATTTTAGTAACTTTGATCCCCCTAAACCTCTCCTAAAATTTCGAATTTTTTCAAACCCTTTCGTAGCGAGCGCCTATGGCCCTAGATAAAGCTACATACCAAATTTCATTCCAATCTGTTCGGTAATTTTGGAGAAATCGTGATTTAGTAATTTTTAACCCTCAAACCCCCCTAAAATTTCCAATATTTTTAAAACCCTTTTTTAGTGAACACTTATGACCCTAGAGGAAGCTACATACCAAATTTCATTCCAATCCGTTCGGTAGTTTTGAAGAAATCGTGATTTAATAACTTTGATCCCCCAAACCCCTTAAAATTTCGAATTTTTTCAAACCCTTTCTTAGTGATCACCTATGGCCCTAGAGGAAGCTACATACCAAATTTCATTTCAATCTGTTTGGTAGTTTTTGAGAAATCGTGATGAGTGAGTCAGTGAGTGAGTGGTATTTCACTTTTGTATATATATAGATTATTATAAAGAAGGAAATGTTCAAGTTATTTCCCTAAAATCGAAAATATTACGAATCACTCTACTATACTAAAACTTTTAAAACACAAGCCGTAATGTTAAACATTGTTTGAAATTTTACATACACACTGAGAACATGTATTTTTAAAATATGTAAAAATTCTAAAATGTAAAAAATGATCAAAAGTGGCAATGAAGGTGGCGGAACCACTTAACGCAAGCAAAACCGGGAACAACAGCTGTTGATATTATGAGGTTCTCCTAATACTTTTCATCTTTTTGATAAAAATCCTGAAGGTTTTGTAATACCACTCGCAAACGCATCAGTGAGCGGATCGAACCTTGAGAAGGTCGGACATATTGCGTTAGTAAGACGCTCGAGCGCTACTAGATTGTTTACAATGGGTGGTATCAGTGTTTTGATATTCACCATACGCATACTACAGGTAATAATCATTGTAACTAGTGGACCCGGCAATGCTTCGCTATTGCTTGATTTTAGTATATTATATTGTTTTATCTGTTAGAGCAAAATTAAACACAACCTACGTCAATAAAGTAAATTACAACATATTTAACAAACCATGTTATGATAATAAAACATGTGCTGTTATAATCAGCTGATCTGTGCTATTCAGTTGATCAGTAAAAACAATGTTAATAAATAGAACATATTTTAAATTTAATTTTAAAAATATTAAATGATGGAATAGTAAAATTTTAAGGCAAATGGTCAAATATAGAGTTAATTACATTTAATTTAACACAAACCTAATGTAAATCGGTCCAATAGAACTCCAGATATCACTCGGAATAGGCTTAAAAATGTTCCACTTGTTAAATTACCATAAGAGATTTTAATTTACGTTTTTAGAAAACTTAGTGACATAATAGCTGAAATCCAAGCAAAATAGGCAAATATGCAGACAATTACCTTAAATTTGGTACCAACTGTGTGTATATCAGTCCAGTAAAACTCGAGATCTCACTCGGATTACAAAAAATCTTTTCAAATTAATATATAGATATGTAGCAAAGACATCCCAAAGTTTTACTGTTTTCAAATAATTCAACTCTTAAAATCATTTTCGTCTTGTTTATAAACAAATATGTTTCAACACACTGGTTTTATAATCTACGAACTGTAGATTATTTTGTTCATGAACTACTTCCTGCAAAGTTTGGTACAACTGCATCTAGCTGTATAAAACTCATTAAAACATTGTTCCGCCGATTAAACATCGACAGTCTAAGCAATTTAGTTTCTGAGAAAAAAATATAAAATATACAGAGTGTCCAATAAATAAAGCGCCAAACTTCGGCAAATGGTTTTATGGGTCAAAATAAGAAAAAAAATCATATAAACACAAACCCGAAAACGCTTCGTTTTCTAGATATCCGTTATTGTGTTTTTTGTACAAAATAATTCTTATCTTGAGAACGGTTTGACTGATTGTGATTGAGTTCAAACTTGGCATGAAGTTTAACCTCACAATGATATAACTCAAGAAAAATAAACGATTAAATCTAATCATGCGTTTCAAAATGGCGGCTGTTTGACAATTTCAAACCTAAATTATTAAAAATTCGTACTTTTTCAAGACACCTTTTTGTAGCCCTTTTGATTCGATTTCGGATGGTGAACTGTCAAAACAATCGGATGAAGGATAATAGTTAAGTTATGTGTAATAATTGGTTTATTCAACCAGGTATCCTATACCAACACAGTAAACACAGCAATATTGTATGTAGGCCTACATTTGCTGTCATTATCTTTAACTTAGCTGTTATCTATGGCCCAGTACCTTTTGAATGATATAAGCTTCATTCCTCTCCTTTTACAATTAATATTAAAATAGGGTACTGCATATTTCGATGTCCACATATTAATTTTATAATTAATTATATGTTACTAATTCATTAGTTGTTTATTTAAGCCGGAGTAGTTACAAATTGGAAAAGCACATTTGTCTGGCATTTAATTACGTTCTTTATCTTAGCTGGAAAGTAAAATCATCTTTAATTTTGTGCTTTTAAAACCTACAACGTACTAAATACAAATACGTTTTGTAACATTTATGTTGATAACAGATAAACACGGCAGACATTTTGAACGCATTTAAATCAACTGATGAAAGTGTGTAAGTCTAATAATAATATTTATTTGTATTAGTGAAAGTCTAGTCAAGTTGTCTGACCCACTGACATACAGAAACAGGTTGTCTTCGTTTCTTGTGGGTTGAGCGGCTTCGTGTGTGAACGCGCGCTTGTGCGCTCAACAGACTCATGGGTGCATGACATGTTCTGTTGAGAAAAAAAAACCTCCCAGTAGTCTAAGCTGTAGTTATTAGTAGTTTTGTATTCGCATGGAACTCTTGTAAAATTAACCCTTATCCTGGTTTATTGAATAACTGAAAGCACCAAACTGAAAGCACAAGCTACAATAATCAAAATAAAGGTACAATAACTATAATAAAAGGATAGTATGTCCGTCTAAACTATAATAAAATCAACTCCTGTAAAATCGAGTGTACGTACGTGAGTAACATATAATTTTAACAGCTGATTTCACCCATCATCTGTATCTTAGATTATACTTTGGGGTTATGTTTACAACTTCAATCATTATAATTTCTCGTGAAATTGATTTTTTTAATATGAGTTATAGAACTAACGTATGCTATATTTGAGGTTATAAACGGTATAGGGCCTACATAAATATAACCTTTTAGCATCAATATTATTCGTTTATACTAATTTAAAGAAGCCTGAAAATGTATCATTTTTGTAAGCCTATATTTTAACTTCGGAAACATTCGTATATCATCCTCTAACATACGTAAATATTAATTAGATTATTAATTTCTTCACTATAATATTAATAAATTCTAAATCATTTGATCTATCAATATGAAATAAATAGTTATATAATCCTAGATAAAGTCTGTTGTTTTAGACAGTATTTTTTTAAGTGGTGTATTTCTGATGAGTATCTACTTAAGCTGCCAGTGATTTTTCACGGTGGCTTACTAGTATAGTTATGGTTTTATTATTGTATCTCGTGCATCACTGAAGATGGCGTCACTGTCGTTGAAACGCGTTTGAGTTAATAAACTTATTAGTTGTGCTATTCTGTGTCCAAGTTTTTAGTCTATCGATTATCTTCTCACAAGTCAAGCACAACATTTATTTATAATTTAGTGGACCCGGCAATGCTTCGCTATTGCTGGATTGTTGGTATATTAATGTATACTTAGATTAAATTAACAAGCACAATTTAGTTAATACGTTTGGTAAATTAATTTTGAAGCGACTCCTTAAAACATATAAACTTAATTTTAGAAATTCGCTCAACTAACGTCAGCGGTTCAGCTGCCTGATCGAACTATTCTCTTTAAACTAACAAAGTAGTAATTGTTAATTGGAGCGTAAATTACTTCACACTTCGCTTTATTTATTAAAACATGCAAAACGATTCCATGTTCTATTAACCAAGTCGGATTGAACGTAACCTTCACGGACCATCGGTTAACGGTTAGTTACCAATGCTCTTGATAATTTACAATAATTATAGGTTATTATTAATTACAGTACTCGGTCATTTGAAGTAATTTCCTTTTCCTTTTTCTGGATTTATATGAGACAATGTTTTTCGATTGTATTGGTTTATTAAGACCATACAAACATGTTTTGTTCGTGTCCACGCAAATTTTCTGGAATAAAAACTTTGGATTTATAGAACTGTACGTGGCTTTGATGGCGTTTACGAAATTTATTCTGATGACTACTCTCTGATTTTGCAACACAGTAGAAAACACTCAAAAAGATAAATACAGCCAGGATCTCGTTAACAAAACAAATGCAATACAACGCTTCCTGTCACATTTTAAATGTATACAAATATTCCCATTCATCAATCAATTACACAACAACTTAAAGGAATACTCGAATTTTAATTTGTAATAATTTGTCCGCTTACACACTTCCCCAGCGAAGGTTAATTTAACTAAATTACAAGTGAAAAATCATGGACCGAGACCGGGGTACGAGCCCAGGACCTTTCCTTCCCGTGGTAACGCTCTGCTAACTGAGCCACCCCGATCACACCAGATATTGGAGATTGTTTTCAATGTCGTTTCGTACGGGGTAATCAGTCTATTGGTCCACACAAAATGAAGTGAAACCGTACAATCAGGGTGGCTCAGTTGGCAGAACGGTTCCACGGAAAGTTAAAGGTACTGGGTTCGTGTCCCGGTCTTGGTCCAAGATTTTTTTATTTAGTTGAATATTCTAACCTTACAGACACCGCTATTAATGAGTCAATCTGTACATCAATACATATAAATAAAATTGAAGTGCCTGTGATTTCAAAATATAACCTTTTTTCTAAGATCATATGAGGTCATTTACACATTACTAAAACCTAAACACAAATTTATAAATTTGTTGTCTGTCTGTTTGGCCCGGCTAATCTCCGGAATGGTTGAACCGATTTTGACAAAACTTTCACTAACATGTAGATGACGTTTCAAAGAATATTTTAGGCTAATTTTTATTCCGAAAATATTAAAAATTAATGTTAAAAATTGAAAAAAAATAAAAAATTAAGGCTTTTGTGGGCTATTGAGTCTCTATTTCGATCTATGTCTTACAATATGTACAGGTCACAGCTACCCCCTCTCCCCCAAGTGCCCCAACATAGATCCAAGTGCTTCTGTCCTAATCAATCATGATTTCCGTAAAAATTCGCATTAAATATTTGAAAAAAATATACAAATTTTAAACAAAATTAGGATTATGTCGTTTGCTTTGGCATCAGCATATGTCACCGTAGTCTCAGTATCATAACAGAACTTCACCAGAATTACTTCCAATTTAATAATGAATTTTTCACCCAACACGATGGACTAGCCATGGGTTCACCTTTATGTACCATATTTTCAGAGATCTATCTCAGCTATATAGAAAATACCTTTCTAATCCCTACAAACATAATTTAATATCCTACCATAGGCGGTCGACGCTTTTACAGCTTCTAAACAAATATATGAAGTATGCACCGTAACCTTAATTTCACCAAATTAAAATTTCCTGGACCTTACCATATCAAGAACCAATAACGATTTGACATTTAAAATAGTGTAGCGGAAATGTTATCGCAATTTAAAAAAATTGCTTTAAGAAGAGGAAATTTAAAATTTAGAAATAATCCTTCCAAGCACAGTTGAGTGTCCTAAGCAAACATATTCTCTTTGGCAATAATTTATTTAATTAAACATTCGCTTCAAAATTAATGAAACACGCTTGATTACGACTTTATAGCAATTAGTGTCTTGCAAATCTATGTTATTCACCTTTTAAAAGATACATTTATTGCAAAGCATTTTACTTCCTTGAGTTTTGGAACGGGTGTTTTTAA
>JAGFPH010004536.1:41300-79148 GCA_018207615.1 Philaenus spumarius | reverse complement strand
TGTTTATTCAACAAAGGAGCAGTCTTTCAAAAACTGTTATTGCGCAGATTTTGTTTTGAGAAAATAGCCAAATTCTGTATTGACCAAACTAATTTTTCTACAAAAACAAAAATTTACAACATTAAATCTCTATCTATATAAATAAAAATGTAAATGTAAGTTTGTTTAAAATCGATAATCTCCGAAAGTTCTTCACCAATTGCTTTGAAATTTCGACACAAACTTTCATTTGAATGTAAGCGTGTTTTTATATACTTTTTAAAAACTGCAGCATCTATTGAACACAAAACGACAAAAAATATACTCAATATTTAACAAAAATGTAAGCGCCATTACGCATGTTTATTGACTATAATAATAACAGTAGTCAGCTGTTTCCTATATAATATTTCCATTATCAGCTGATTTCAAACTTAAATAGGTTTTTGTGAACAAAGGCATCTGTTGAAGTAGAAACAACCCACACTATCTATATTAATATTATAAAGAGGTAACATTTGTTTGTTTGAATGTAGGGAATAGGCTAATCTCTAGAACTACTGAACCAATTGAATTTTTTTTAAATAAAAAGCTACACTATCCCTGAGTAACATAGGCTAGACTTCATATTGATAAAAACATTTTTATTTCAATATTTGTAAATTGAGTCGGAACAAATTCACAGGATCAAGTTTATCGTTAAACCCGTAGCGTCTATCAGCTGTAATACCAATAAATAAGCAACATTTAGAAAAAACTGAAAAATGACTATTGAAAAATGAGACTTATATCATTCAAAACGTACTGCGTAAAGATGTGCACAAAAACATAAATTATGCGTATATGTTGCCGTTAAAGCAAGTAAAATAAATTAAACATAATTTTAGGTTAGGCCTAGACTGATGAATCAACACATAATATATTTCTTGAAAGTATTTTCATTACCATAGCAACCAATTGAATAAAATAACAGATACATCGGAATTCGGATGTCCAGCTTAGTGCAAAATTATATTTTAAGTTAGGCCTAGACTGAATGAACCAACACACGTTTCAACAAACACAAACCAATAAAAATTGTGTTATGGAATTTTAAAATAAGAAAAACTATGTTATATTATATAACTAAAAATAAATAAGACATTTATTGATAATATACGGTAATTGATAGTGCGTAACCAATATTAACAGCTGATTTCAAAATATGAAACAATTATTTGTATTTCTAACCAAATTATTTGTGTTTGGTTAGGTTTTTGATTAAGTGTAGATCTGAGCCTTATTGGTTCTTTAAACCTTTATTGTAACTGCTGTTGTACAATATACCAAATAATTTGAATTTGAACATTTAAAATTATTTACCATCTTAGTTTTGAGGTTATTATTAATCAATCCTACACCTTTATTATAAACTAGGGGAGACCCCTGCGTGCTCCGCCCGCCAACCCCCAATGGTACCTTCTAAAAACATATGTTATGTTTTATTTATAATAAAGGTGTAGTATTAATAATAACCTCAAAACTAAGATGGTAAATATTGTTAAATGTTCAAACCAAATTATTTCTTATATGTTATAACAGCAGTTAATAATGGTTAAAAGAACCAGCAAGGCTCAGGTTTACACTTTAAAACCCTAACCTAAAAGGTGGAAATACAAAAATAATTGCTTCAAATTTTGCAATCAGCTGTTAATGGAAATATTAAAGCAGCTATGTTATCTGTTATTTTATTCAATTGGTTGCTATGGTATTAAATGTAAATACATGTGTTGATTTATCATTCTAAACCTAACCTAAGATTTTTTCCCGACTAAATTTACAAATATATTGAAATCAAAAAAGTTTTTTACCGAAATTAATTATAGCCTATGTTACTCAGGGATAGTGTAGCTTTTTATTAGTAAAACTATTTTTTCAATCGGTTCAGTAGAGCCAGAGATTACCCCCTACATACAAACAAACAAACAAACAAACAAACAAACTTTACCTCTTTATAATATTAGTATAGAATAAAACATAACATATGTTTTTAGAAGGTTCCATGGGGGTTGGCGTGCGGAGCACGCAGGGGTCTCCCCTAGTGTATATATAAAAATTCATGTTTATTTCTTTGACCTCGATACACTGAAAACCTATTCGATCGATGTCACTAAAAATTTCACAATTTCACAGTCTAAGTTTTTGAAATAGGGTGCTACCCCTATACAATATATATAAATTATACTAAGTTTCTACAAGTTTTGTAGCTAAAATTGTTTGATATTATTCTCAAGTGATATAAAAAACCATTACAATTCGATTACAAAGGTATAAAATTGGATAACTACCGTTAATATTAAATAATCAACTATTATACACTTACTTTTTCTATTTGCTCAAAAACCACTCAACTAATTTCACTAAAAATTTCAAAACTTACACATATTACTACCAGGATCGTTTATAGAGTATGGTCGCTACAATCAAAGAGATTAAAATGGGGGAGCTACCGCTGTAGAATACAAATAAATTGCATTAAAATATGTTTAATCCATGACCAGATCATAAGATTCTTATTTTAACCACAAGTCAACCAAGTATTTGGGAAATTGGTCTGATCACGCGGGCTCTAAATACCTGCCTATTATTCATTAGAATCGCAGCTGAAAAATTAGCTTTTTTGCTTTTGGCCTCGGAGTATGAATTGCTTCGCTTTGCTCGCAATGGACAAACACGCTTCGCGAGTTAAATCATGCCGGACGTTTTTATGGTATTTTACTTTTTGACCAATTTTGGTGGACCCAGACGGGGTATAAGGTCGTGCAAAAAAAAAAAAAATTACAGAATAATTGCCTATATTTATTTTGCTTAGATAACATCCCAAAAAGTTTAATTTTAGTTCGAAAAAATCAAAAAAGATAGTTTTTTCTAGTTGTTTTTCGGCTGTTGGATACAAAGCGAAATCGGTTAAGTTTATAACTAAGAATGGAGTGAAAATTGGTTTCTTTCTTACATTTCTCTTTACATCAGGTTATTTTGGCTGTACCACCGCGTGTTAGGTATTCATTCGACGCATAATTCAACTGTTTTTAATTTTAATAAACGTTACCAGAAACTGGCACATACATTCTCACAAACATATTTAAATTATTAAACAGTGACTTCATTATTGTAGGAGGGGTAGGAGAGGTGATTTTAAACTAGGAGATTAACTAATAAATATTATTATTATTAGCTAGAGATAAAAATATTCTATCGATTTCGAACAAATTTGCCCCAAACACGTCAATTAGGAATGTATAAATTATTATTAGCTAAACGAGAATTTTTAGAAACATGCGGATTCTTGCATATGTAGTGGTACATTAAAGGCTACAAATAAGCCAAATTTTGTCAAAATCGTTAGAGGCGTTTTTTTATAAAAAAAGTAATAATTGATTTTTGGAGGGTTTTTGCCAAAAAAGGGGTTGTTTTTCAAAAATTTTCAAAACCGTTTTTCGTGCATCTGTAGGCTGCAGGCCTCCTTGACATGTCTGGTGCAAATTTGTTTGAAATCGATCGAATAGTTTTCGTTCTAGCTTTGTATACATACATACATACATACATACATACATACAGACATACAGACAGACATTTTGTAAAAACCACTTTTTTGGAATCTGGGGGTCCCAAAACGGATATTTCTACAAAAACCTCAACATCAATTTTTTTTGCGACCACTCTACTTTCTCTATACTATAGTATAGTGAGAAAGTAAAATTAATAACTTTTTCTGTACGACGCACGGTAGTCAATATAGGGAAAGAACTGGAAACAGTGCGAAACTTGTGAGGTTTTATCGCTCCCAAACGTTGCGCTGACCTCCTGGGATATACGTTCAATTATTTCAGTTGCATGTCCTTCCCTCGTTACATCAGCCCAAACATTCCATCATACAAGACATCCTGACAAAGAAGCGCCTATGAGGCAGCTAATAGCTGTTATGGCAAACTACCGGCAATTTCTACTATTGCGATGTCCGAGTAATCTGAACATCTTAATGCTTACAGTTTTACTTTCAACAGTTTCCTCCGGTGGAAAATGTTTCCTGTTAAAAAATAAAAGTGACCGTAATTAATGTTTGAATTGAAATCAGCTGGTGGTCGTATTGAACGAGGGGAGGATGAAGCAATGTTCCGGACGAACGGACGAACGTAGTGTTTTGGTGTTTTCTGCTATCTATGATAATATCTGTTTTAAGGTAATAACTGCGTATAATATACAATATTGTTGTGTTTACTGTGTTGGAATAGGCCGGGTTAAACAAACAAATTATTACACATAACTTGACTGTTGTCCTTCATCCGATTATTTTGACAGTTACACCATCCGATATGAAATTAAAGGGGCTACAAAAAAGGTATTTTGACATTTTTTGTTAAAAGGTTAAAATTTTTTGTTGGGGCAATTTAGGTTTAAAATTTTCAAACAGACGCCATTTTGAAACGCATGATTGGATATAATCGCTTATTTATTATTATTTTTTTTTTTAAGGGGATTCACCACTGAAAAATACTTTTTTTGAAATACACAATAAAAATGGCTTAACTATTTTTTTTCTAGTGAGTAGACTAGTAGCAAAAAATACAAAAATATGAAATGGCCAAAAAGTTGTCACATACAGTCTACAGTGAATAAAAACTGTTTTTTTTTTCACGTTTTTCAGACCATATTTCAAAGTGATATATCTAGGAAACTATCCAACATATTGCACTGCTCATGGTCTCATTTTGAAGATAATTATCTAATCTAAATATTTAGGTAGATTTATCATAGTAGCATTAGTGGTTTTCAAAAAATCATAGAGTAAACTTAAAATTGTTTTTCAAAAAAACATGTATATATATAAAATTATGTTTCTTTGCAACATATTCACTTAAAAATCTAATTCTACCTAAATATTTAGTAAAAGGTCTACTGAATATGTGGTGAAAATATGAACTCTGTATCTCAATTGGTTTTCAAGATATATCGATTTTTGTCTGACAATTTGTCGAAATTCAAACTTTCGGAAAACTGTGTTTGAAAGTAAACGTATGTTTAACACTAATATTTCAAGGGCGTAACTTTACTATTCGACTCTAACCTAATATTTTTGCAGACAACGACGTTGTTTTACATTCTACTGTTAAATGTTAAATACAGGTAAACATACTGTGACTAAATAGGTTAGGTTAGAACCTTTTAGGTATTTTTTTAATTATTATTTTTGCATTTCTGTTACCTCTAGGTATGCATTGACGTAGCCATAGGTATCCATTGACGCGTATGCAAAAAATGTTATTTTTTCAGACTTAGGGTTAAGATATAGGTCTTAGGCTACTATATTCTTGTTCAGTAGGTTCCAAATGACAAAATAAGACAAAAAATTTGTTTTTGAAAATTTCATGATTTTTCACTATTTTCAGTGGTGAATCCCCTTAATAGATCATTGTTAGTTTAAACTTCATGCTCAATTGGTCAAACATTGCTCTAAATATGAATTATTTTGTAAAACAAACAAAATGGCGGATATATTAAAACAAAGCTTTTCCTTACCTATGTACATTATGAACAATTTTGCTTTTTTAGGTCCCTATCATCTCCTGAAATTGTGCCAACTTCATTGTATATGTGTATTCTGTATATTTTCGCCCTCTAACAAGGGCCTTATACAGAGTGAGTCACTACTGACTACATTAATTTTAACAGTTAATTCTACTTATCAAAAGGAACAAAAAAATGTATATAACCCCTTATCTGTCCTTAACCGTTTAGCTGTCATGGCGTATTTTGCGATTTTTTTAAAATTACACGACAAATACTATTAGTTTGACGATAAAAACCACACTAATGTAGTTATGACATGGAAAGTAATACCATTTGAAAGAGCATTAAATTTCCTATAAATTAAACATAGTACCCAAATAATAACTTATACAACGTTTTTTAAATAATTTAAAGATAAAAATTATTGTTACAGACTTTTTCCTTTAAACTTTAAAGCTCAATTAAATCAGTTAAATTTTTCGTATTCTTATGTTCAATTATATAAAAAACTTCCTTATTTATTTATCTTTAAAATTATGTATAAATATTAAGGGGTCATACATAGAAAAATGTTGCAATTTCATAAAAATGTTGTTCAGGTACAGCATTAGGATTTATCGCATTGGTTCTAAGCACTAAACTAATTACTGTATCTGTAATTTCTTTACCAGCTGAATCTGTTGACTAAATCAGATGATTGAAAATTTAAAAAGTTATAATCACCTGTTGAACATAAGAATATTTTTTAGCTTCCCATACATTACCGCATAGTTCTGAATCACAATGTTTATATAAACTTCTGAGTCGTATAACATTTAAGGTTCTGAATCAGGGTGCAGCATGTATTGTTATGTATTTGTTTAGCATGAGTTATATATAACTGGCTTTAAAGTAGTGTTAGTAGGCTATGCACCTCCCCGGAGTATAAACGGAGAAAGTAAAGTAAACACACACAACAAAAGTACTCCAAGCTTATAAAGTACAATGACTTAAGCCTTGTGCACAATCTAAATTGTCGAAATTAACCGGCAGAACATATAAAACAAAATAAATATGATTTCGGTTTCGGTCCGTGGTAACAATGCTAGGTGGGCACGCAAGCAGGTGGATCGGATCAGGCCACTTTCATCTCTGACACGATTTCTCCCGCCGCAATATCCTCTTCGTGTTTTGCCAGTGCGTCTCCGCAACCGCGCATCACTGTGACTGCACACAGAATCGCTAACACGGATACAGTAACCTGTTGCATTTGATATCGGAAACTTTGACCTGTGACTTTAAAATTACTCGCAATCTTGGTGGCCCGTCCGAAGCATGTTTTGTCAGATTTCTATACACAGGGTGTTCATCATTGGGATCTCCAAAAGTACAAGATGTACAGCAAACCTTAAATGGGGGACTTCACCTACGTTTTAGTGACCAGTACCAGGAGACCGAGCTAAAGCTCGATTATAAGCAGGGCTATGATTTCAACAACATTAGGCTTACCTGTAATAAAAATACAGTTTAAAGGATTAATCATAATCTCAACGCTATGCCTCAGAAATAAGTCAGGCCTAAATTAAAGTTTAATATTTCAATATCGATTTAGGCCTAGGGCCTAGTTCGCTCACGTCAATAACTATTATTACAAATTTCCGTGAACATCGTTTAGGTTAGGCCTATAACATTAAACAACTAAATAAAGGGTATGTTTATTTAGCAGAAGTATTCGTTGCCATGGTAACTATAGATACAACATTAGGCTTACCTCTAATAAAATACAGTTTAAAAGAAAACAGATGATTATTGTAATGGCATTGAAAACATTTGCATCAGCTGTGCTTCGTTTAAAAGAAAACAGATGATTATTGTAATGACATTGAAAACATTTGCATCAGCTGTGCTTTGTATTGTTTAAAATGGACAAATTTCACTTTTTAATTTAATAAAAAGACGTAGAAAACGAATTTTCCCAGACTGGTGACCATTTCCAATCGATTTCTCGTGGCCAAAAGCCCCATATAAAATAAAAAATCCTTAGACGGAGATTCCAGATCCATTTAGCAGACAGACAAATGGACATTCTTATCTGTCGCTTTAGAAGATAAGAATTATAAATATGAATTTGAATTTTCAATAATTTGTCGCCATTTTAAATAATGGCGGACTACTTTTGAATTTCTTATTGAACACCCTGTATTTTAAGATAGTTTCGGGTTAAACGGGTTATTTTAAGACGTTTTTGTTCTTTGCGTTTTTGATACGACTGCCCGTTAAAGGGTTATAAAGTTTTTAAAACACCATAACTGAGATCAAGATATTTAGGTATTTCAACGTTTTTAACCAATGGAAACGCTTTTAACGCTAACCTAATCTTATTAAACGAGCAATTCTTGTACACAAATTTATTTCGGTGATCTCGCTAACGGCTCTAACGATTTGGATGAAAATTTGCATATATTGGTTTTTAGACGTCAGGAATCGAATGCGCTAGGTCTTATGTGTGCAAAAATGCGCTAAGTAGCTCTTTTCGCCTATGTAAACTCTGAACTTATTTTATATACCGCCCTTTGAAGTCACTGAGTAGACATACAAACGGTATAGTTTGGAAGGAAGTAGGCTATTTGGTTAAGATCCGATTTAGTCATGATAAAACTGAGTCTATTCAAATATATACGTAGTAATAGATCAACTGTAAAAAAATACTACAATATAGCAGATATTATATTCTAATAAAATGTTAAACTAATTCCACTCATGTTTTTTAAAATTTAACTAAACAGTTCACATGTACGTAAGGTCGAAAAATATTCATATTTATTCAGTATGTGATTCGCATTTACATACATTTTCCTAAAAAAAAATAAAAAAAAAAATACTGAGCGATGCTCGGTCGCGCATATAGGCTACTAATGTTAGACAAAAAATTACTTTTATATACAAATTCGCTTCTGTTAATTTTGTACCCCTCTAAATTTTAAACGGTCGGTCGTATCAAAAACACCAACAACAAAAACATCTTAAAATAACTCGTTAAACCAGAAACCATCATAAAATACAGGGTGTTCCATAAGAAATTTAAAAGTTGTCCGCCATTGGGAAAGTGGTGGCATATTTAAACAAAATTTAAAAGAATATTTTTAATGGTCACTAAAAAGTAGGTGAAGTCCCCCATTTAAAGTTTTCTGTACATTTTGAAGATCCCAATAGTGGCCCAGTTAAAATGAACACCCTGAATATTAATGTTCTAATCCTATTACTTTAAATGAGCAATTCTTGTATCTATCTTTGTATCTTTGTATCTGTCGCGGATCTCGAAAACGGCTCTAGCGATTTTGATGAAAATTTGCATACAGGGTTTAACGTCAGGAATTGAATGCGCTAGGTCTTATGTCTTCAAAAACGCGCATAAAGTCTGAAAAATGCGCATAAAATTTAAAATTTGAACTTCTTTTTATACCACCTTTCAAGTCTCTTAGAATGCGAATAGGTGCAGCTTCTTCTTATACCTCCTTCAAAATCACTAAATATTCGAATAGATACATTATAGATACAATCCAGATGTTAAAAATACTGAACGAAGCTCGTTCACCCAGGTACAAACGAGCCAAAGATTAGCGAGAGCCTTTAGAGAGTTTTCCAACTGCGAGCGAAGCGAAACAGCCATCTGAGGCCGTGGGCCGAGGCGGGGTTGGGACCGAAGCGTTATAAAAAAATCTTTCTCACTATATTATAGTATAGGAAAGTATAGTGATCGCAAAAAAAATCGATGTTGATTTTTGTGGAAATATCCGTTTTGGGACCCCCTGAGTCCAAAAAAGTGGTCTTACAAAATGTCTGTCTGTATGTATGTATGTGTACAAAGCTAGAGAGAAAACTATTCGATCGATTTGGAACAAATTTGCACCGAACATGTCAATTAGGCCTGCATAGATGCACGAACAAATATTTTGAAATTTTTTGGAAATTAATATTGTTAGTGACTATAATTAAAAGAGAAGTATGGAATTCTTGGGGGAGGGGGGGGGCATTTTTTTATAAGTGTAATACTTCTGAAAATGGTCAGAAATCCAAAACAAATTTTTGCTGCAAATTTTTTTCTACATATCTTCTTACACAAAAAAAATTAAGTCATACTTCACCTGTATTTTACCAGAAAAAATAGTTTTTTCTGAGAAAGCTCGCTCTTTTCGGGACTTGAACGTCTTTATTTGGCCTAAGATTTTTTTAATTTCACTATGAAGTTTTTGCTAGTACTTGAAGGCCCTGAATTATTTAATAATACATGTATTAACCTATTGGGTATATTACCCAGTTATCTCTGTCAATGCAGTGTAGTAGACAAATGCTACTTCGGTATTAATCAATGTTTATTTGGATTTATGTTTGCAAGTAGCCTAGAAGAATAAAAAGGTGCAAAAGAGCCAAGTAAAAAAAAAACGAATTTTAAAGTTGGTCATACAAAACCTACACATTGCACCACAATAAATCCACCTAAATTTCAAAAAACATATACTATTAAAAAAAAAAAACACAAAAATAAAAATCCAACAAGTCCTCTCGCAAGCGGTTCAGTTGGGCGATCGAATTATTATTAGCATATGTTAAATCGAAGTTAGAACTGGTTTACGTCTAATTTCATTGAACATTCTACGGCAATAGAATTCTAGGAAAATTATCAGGAAGAAATTATTATCAAGATTGTATTAACAATCCTTTCTAATATAAAGTAACAGTACCAACATATCCACGCATTTCAGTAAATGTACAGATGGCATTGGTTGCCTTAAATATTGACATAATATTATGTAAATGAATGTAGAATAAGAACTGTTAATCTAGATAAGCTGGTCAAGGTCGCCTACTAAGGGTGAAAGCAGTCAAACCGTAGCGTCACTTTCACTAAATAGGGCGGTAGAAAGTTGTTTTAACTATATATATTATCAAACTATCAGTTTTTAGTAATTATTTTAAAATTGCTTCGGGGCACACTATTAGTATGGAGTAAACTTAACAAGGAGAGCTGCCTCAGTACAAAATGCTTGTTTTGAGTAAAATACTTCAAGAGGACGACAAGACCATGATTTCATTTTGTTGTATTTTCTGTAAGACTTTCTGCAAACAAAGTTATTGCACTTAAGTCGTATAATATACTAAAACTAGCTGACCCGTGCGAAGCATTCGGATTCTAACTTACTTAAATCCCACTTAATTAAAGTACACCGTATATTTAGTATCGTATAGTGCGTATACTATACGATACTAAATATACAATTAATTAAAAATAGCAATGCAGTGGTGTAAATTCAGCTCTTCAGCTGGGTATTGCTATCATAGTGTTGCCAACGACAGGAAAATATCCCTACAACTTACTTGATCTTACATCACTGTTACTTTCGAATTCTTCATTTTTTTTTTTTTTTTTTTTTTCGTATAACTATATTTTGTATATTTTTCCGGTGTAGCGGTTAAGGAAAGCTTTAAATTGATGCCTCATTCATGTAATTTGGTGATGTATTAAGGAAGTTATGGCGTACCGACAAAAAAAATGGCCTTGAGAAATAATATATGTGATTATAAAGAGGTAAAATTTGTTTGTTTGTATGTAGGGGATAATCTCTGGAACCACTGAACCGATTTAAAAAAATAGCTATACTAATAAAAAGCTACACTATCCTTGAGCAACATAGGATATAATTCATTTTGATAAAAACTTTTTTTAATTCAATATTTTTGTAAATTTATTCGGGAAAAAATCTTAGGTTAGACCTAGACTGATGAATCATCACATGTATTTACATTTATTACCATAACAACCAATGTAATAAAATATTTCCATTAACAGCTGATTTCAAACTTTTGAAGCAATTATTCAAATTTCTAACTTTCAGGTTAGAATTTTATTAAATTGTAGACCTGAGCCTTGCTGGTTCTGTTAACCTTTAATATAACTGCTTTTATAAAATATACGAAATAATTTTATTTGAACATTTAACATTATTTACCATCTTATCTTTGGGGTTGTTGTTAATCTATACTAATATTATAAAGAGGTAAAGTTTGTTTTTTTGTTTGTTTGTTTATTTGTTTGTTTGTATGTAGGGGGTAATCTCTGGCACGACTGAACTGATTGAAAAAATAGTTTTACTAATAAAAAGCTACACTATCCCTGAGTAACATAGGCTATAATTCATTTCGATAAAAACCTTTTTTATTTCAATATTTGTAAATTTTGTCGGAAAAAATTCTTAGGTTAGGCCTAGAATGATAAACCAACACATGTATTTACATTTATTACCATAGCAACCAATTGAATTAAATATCAGATAATATAGCTGTTAGCTCCAATGTTTCCATTAACAGCTGATTTCAAAATTTGAAGCAATGATTTTTGTATTTCTAGCTTTTAGGTTAGGGTTTTGACGTGTAGACCTAAGTCTTGCTGGTTCTTTTAACTATTGGGGGTTGGCGTGCGGAGCACGCAGGGGTATCCCTTAGTAATATTATAAAGAGGTAAAATTTGTTTGTATGTAGGGGGTAATCTCTAGAACTACTGAACCGATTGAAAAGATAGTTTTACTAATAAAAAGCTACACTTTTCTTGAGTAACATAGGCTACAATTAATTTTGATTTAAGGGTTAAAACAACCCCTAAAACAAAAACAAAAAATTGTTATATTTTCCTTAAAGTTAGTGAACTGAAAATTTGTACATTTATTTCTTACAAAATACATAAAAAAGTTTCATAGATTGACATTTTGTCGCGTGCTGCTAAGGGGTGAAAATGTAGTAAACATGTTGATAGTTATACTTTCCTTAAAGCTGGAGAATAAACCCTTAATAAATTAAGGAATTTAAAAATACGAAACCACTATGTTACATCTTAATTAAACTAAATAAAACGTATTAGAATTTAATAGAAGAGCGTATTTAAATAAAACTAGGGAAGACCCCTGTGTGCTCCGCACGCCAAAACCCAATGGTACCTTTTAAAAACATACTATATGTTATGTTTTATTTATAATAAAGGTGTAGGATTAATAATAATAACCCCAAATCTAAGATGGTAAATAATGTTAAATATTCAAATCGAATTGTTTCTTATATTTTATAACAGCAGTTATAATAATGGTGAAAAACCCAGCAAGGCTCAGGTCTTTAAAACCCTAACCTAAAAGCTAGAAATACAAAAATAATTGCTTCAAATTTTGAAATCAGCTGTTCAAGGAAATATTGGAGCAACCAGCTATATCAGTTATTTTATTCAATTGGTTGCTATGGTAATAAAAGTAAATGCATGTGTTGGTTTATATCATTCTAGGCCTAACCTAAGAATTTTTTCCGACTAAATTTACAAATATTGAAATTAAAAAATGTTGTTATCAAAATAAATTATAGCCTCTGCTACTCAGGGATAGTGTAGCTTTTTATAAGTAAAACTATTATTTCAATCGTTTCAGTAGTTCCAGAGATTACCCCCTGCATACAAACAAAAAAACAAACTTTACCTCTTTATAATATTAGAAGAGATTAGTAGAGAAGAAATCACCTGTTTGTATTTGCTTCGATGAGTCACGGTTGGAAGCGACATTTTGTATCTAGCTACAGGTGTCAATATTTCGTCTCTCTCTCTTTGCTATTTCGGCTTTCTTTAAGTACCATTTCATGTTTGTTACCAGAAGTTCCTCAATCACCGTGCTTTCTAAATACATATTGGCAACTGGTAATTTTCGCTAATATAACCTATAGTAGCCTAAATATGTAACAATAGTTTTTGATACAGGTCATTAGCACGAAATAAAAAAAAACAAAATAATCATAAATTAAAATTTTTATAAACCCCCGACACATCAACTATAACTATACTGGGAGACAAAAGGTGAACTGTCGCTACGCAATCGCTATCTTCTGAGGTCGTGACACTTCGCAAGCGTAGATAATGGATGCAGTTTAACGTAACAGAATGGTGTACCTAGTGGAATACACAATTAAATGCATTTACTCTGTGCAATAGTTTTAATTTGTAAAACGTAGTTGGTAAAGTGCTACGACGGAGCAAATTGTTTTAATAACATCTTACAGTTTTACAATCGTATATTTATTTCTAGTAAATAAACATATGCGACGCCTGTTCCGCCGGGAGGGCGAGGCAAAGGGGGTGAATAGGCTCCCGGGAACCGCATGGTCCAACATTTAAAAAATATAATGAAAGGAAAAGATAGTTAATTCTTCAAATAATCTTTATTAAAAAGGTATAAGTAAACTAAAGAATATATTAAATCAGTATAATTAGATAATGCAAGTAGAGACAGGCTTTAGGTATGTCAGACAATCACAAAACCGATATAATTGTAATTTCGTAAGTCAGGCAAGTAGGAGTTGGAGCTAAGAGCAGGCTAACAGACGCTTGCTATGAAAGATACCTTTCTCACTTTTTCTAAAGTACAACTATAATTAAAAGGTATTTTACTATGTGTCAGGCAATGATAACCACCCATGATTTTCGCCTTTAAAAATAAAAAAAAGATTTTATTATTTGATACTAGTTTTTTCTGTATACCTTTTAAATTAAATCAGCCGTCAAATCTACAAGTTTTCAGATTGTTATTAGGGTTTTATGTATACGTTTTCTAATAAAACAAAATTGTATTATTAAATGATAAATAGTTATAATAATTTCCGAGTGAACTAAGTTTTGTTACTATGCTTTCTGGGCTCTAAGTGTGTCTTAAAAACTAAAAAAGACTCGTGGATAAACACTTTAAAAAATTTGATTTTCTTAAAATGTTGCTATATATGAAGGCAAATTGCAATCATCGGGCACAAAATACGTAGAGCTCATAATTTCGGTAATTGTCGCGAGAATTATGTCGTACTGCATTACTGCATTCGTTCTGTCATAACACCGGCTCCAAGGATAGACGGAACAGCTGTTTAACGTCGGCTCCATATGTTTGGAAAATATCAACGGACAATACAACGCCGATGGAATGTGTCCGTAGCTTAAACTGTCCCAAGAGCCAAGAGGTTCAACATAACAGTCTCGTCAACTTCTTTGTAGGCTATTTCTTCTTCTTCTTTGTCGATAATTACAATCAACGATTGGTTTCGCTCGGTTAACCCTAAAACATGCAGTTCGTCTTGTCTCGTAGGTTATGTCCCGCATTGTTGTCTGTTGACAACAATATATAGGCTACAGGATGATGCAAAAGTTGCGCAACCCTTTCGTAATTTTAAACTTTTTGCACGTACTAACTCCAAATTTTTAGGAAGTTATATTGGGAAAATTCTGCATCTTTTAGGGGTAAGAATGAATTTTACCCTTATTCGGTTAAGGGGGAGGTTGCAAGTGAACAATTTTAAATTGTAACCCTTATTTTGTGATACCTCATTTTAAAGCACTCGTTGAGACGGGAAAATTGGTGTAAAGTAATCCCCTCTCCAATACCCAAATCTAAAATGGCGGAGCCAAGAAGTTTACATTTTTCTACATATTGTAATCATTTTAAGGTACAGACAAATTACACTATTTTTTTAATCTACATTAATTATGATTTAGAAAAAAAATTACTCCCAAGAATATTTTGTCATACTTATGAAAATGGTTCCTACTCAATACCTAAATCCTAGATAAAACATAGAAAATTATAAAAGTAAATAAAATGTAGTAAATAATTTTATTTATTAAAATAAATATTTATTCTATCAAATAGATTTTAAAACTTATTAAATCATTTTTAAATTATTAAGTTCAATTACAGAATATTGATTTTGTATTGACAATAAGTAGAAATAAACGGTACCAGGAACTGGCACATACTTTCTCAAAAACATATTTAAATTAAAACAGATTCACTGTGACCTGTAGGGTGGGGTAGGAGAGGTGATTTTTTTATTTAGCAGGAGATTAACTAATAAATATTATTATTATTATCTAGAGAGAAAGCTATTCGATCGATTTCGAACAAATTTGCACCAAACACGTCAATTAGGCCTTTATAGATGCACGAAAAAGGTTTTGACAAATTTTGAAAAACAACCCCCTTTATGGCCAAACAACCCCCAAAATCAGTTATTATTTAGCTAAACGAGAATTTTTAGAAAGATGCGTTTTTTTGCATATGGTAGGGTACTTAAGGGCTACAAATAAGCCAAATTTTATCAAAATCGTTAGAGCCATTTTTTATTTAAAAAAATTACTGATTTTTTGGGGGGTTTTTGCCAAAAAGGTGGTTGTTTTTTAAAAAAATTCAAAATCGTTTTTCTTTCATCTATACAGGCATACTTGACATGTCTGGTGCAAATTTGTTTGAAATCGATCGAACAGTTTTTGCTCTAGCTTTGTATACATACATACATACATACATACATTAATAATACAGACAGACATTTTGTAAAAAACACTTTTTTGGACTCAGGGGTCCCAAAACGGATATTTCCACAAAAATCTCAACATCGATTTTTTTGCGAGGGTTACTATTTAGAAATTTTTACTTTCACCACCCCCCCCCCTTAACGTAATAAGGGTAAAATTCATTCATACCCCTAAAAGGTGTAGAATTTGCCCAATATAACTTCCTGAAAGTTTGATGTTAGTACGTTTAACAGGTTTAAAATTACTAAGGTGTTGCGCAACTTTTGCATTGCTCGTATGATTACAAACGTTTTGCCTTTAGTGGACAGTTTAATCGGCCCCTGCTCCCCATACACAATCTATAAAAGATAACCGAGTTATAGTTTCTTTCTGTTATTGTTGTTTATTTATTATAGAAGATAGTAGTCGTAGCAAGAAATTATGTTTTACGTTTTCAGCTGACGATTTGGTTTTTCGTTTGAGTTACTAGAAAAATAAAAACAAAGTTTTGTTTCTTATTAAAAAAATAACTTTTTTCGTTTCCTAAAGATTTTAGATATAATATTTTAAATTGAAGATTTTAAATGGCCGCCGTTTTTAAAGCACACAAAACAACGTTCTGATTTTTTACAAGGATAAAAGGTTACGTAACAAATTTGTAAACCAAATTTGAGTTCAATATCTTTTCTATTTCAAAAGATATTAATTTTTAAGTAAACAAAATGGTGGATAGTTCGAAAAACAAGCATTTCCTGACCTATGTTTATTGAAAATGTTTTTTTATTTTCACCTTTGTCCTGGTGAATATTTGCTGGTCACCCTGAACAATTCTAGCAGTCATAAAATACCTAATTATACTAGAGCTGAACAGTGGTAACCAACAACGATAGCCAAATAAGTACAAGTCGATGCAGTAGCCTACCCGTTAGAAAGTGCCATCGTACAAAGCGTAGAAAGCGACATCGGACGGAAGCAGAGGTCGGAGAAATTCCTCTTCTAATTATTGTTCTGTTTCTTTCACAGGCACATAGGCTACGTTTAATTGTACGGCGGACTTAATTGCAGCCAATTAATGTACCCTTGATCCTACCACACGTTGGTTGAGGAGGTTCGCGGTAAAGGTGAATCATTGAATTTGTTTGAAACGGTGCAGGCTGATGGTTCAAATATAGTCCGATGGGAGGGTTATTGAAGAAAGCATGTACGATTATATTTTCACTGCATTAAACAAGTTTTACAAACAATTAAAAGGGAAAGAAAACAAAAATACAAATTTGAATAATAGTAGGAATGCCACTTTTTCTTTATATAAAAGTAGGTACATGTATAAACGTATTTCCAGTACATGTAGTAATTGTTTGTAGTTAGGTGGATTTAGTAGTAGCATCTATTGTTTGCTAACAACATATTAAATGGAAAATCTTTTGGTTGAAATGTAGTGATAACAGGAAATAAATACATTGCGTTCGTCATTTGCATAGGTGATAATACAGAATAACTTGCATCCTGAACGGATCTGCAGTTCATTTTTTGTATCTTTAAAATTATTTTATCAAATAAGATATTGAGTTCTAATTTTGCAAACACAAATTACATTCGGTTACATTTGTACGCAGCATTTTAAGACAGGTGTACAGAAACCAAAAATTCATTTCGCATAGTTTGTAATTAGTGAACATTTTAAATATTTAAAAACGGATATTTCGAAACCATTAACTTTACATAAATTCTCTGCCAAACTAAATACTTTGCGAGGAGTTGACGGTCGAACACATTCGAGAACGGTCCGCGATAACGTGCGTCGCTCGTATTTGTATAAATTGTAATTGTGTTGTAATTTGTGTTATTTAAATGTTTGTGAAATGTATGTGTGTATACATTTGAAAATGACTGAATAAAGTGTCGAAACGCGTCATATAAAGAAAACACAATAACTACATCAAATCAAGGATTGTTCGACAGAATCGCCAAAAGGTAATTAAAGTTAATAAGTTAATATTTAATTATTATTTATTATGGCGCTTCCATTTGTGCCGTTATTCAAGTTCCGCGCTATCAAAATCTTACTTTCGTCAAAAACAACGTAATATTCTGTATTACCGACCATCTACACTAGTTCAAGTAGTTCCCTTTATCCCGCAAGGCGGCGACACTAAACAGACACCAGCTGTTAAAGCTGCCATGCACAATTAGTCATGTGACCAACCTTAGACAAGGCATGTGATTCAGTTAAGGTAGCCATTATTCCTTTGTCACTCAAGACAAGCGACGCAATGCTTCTCTTGTTATGTCGTTTAAAACTTTAACCTGTTCGCTTAATATGCAGTTCTTGTAAATTTTTGTAAATGTTATAGTCGTGAGTTATTAAACGACAGTGCGTTGTTAAAATAAAATGCTTTATACTTAAAGCCTATTCAACAAAATCCAGGTATGTCTTAGTGTCTTAACTATATCGCCAAATCAAATGTCTTATCGTGTTCATTACCTTTAAGTCATTGCCAATGAAGTTAAGTTTATATTCAAGTTTATCAATAATATTTCAAAAGTATTAAGTGTATTTTTAATATTTACTTAATTCAATTTTGATTCTTTGAGTACAATTAGTGTACAACTTGGTGCCTAAATAACAACCTAGTGTAGCTCTGGCCTAAATTCAAACCTAAGTCTAGGTTAAAGCAATTTATGTAATCATTTTGCAATACATTTTGTAATACTTTAAATTTAAAGTCATAAAGTAGAGCTGTGTAACTTATTAAACAAATAAGAACTTATTAAACTATTCATTCAAATAATATGTCTGAAGTATATGAACATATGAACATGTAGTAAGAGTTACAGTTTAACATGACAAATGGTAACAGGTTAACCAATGTTAAATCTTGAATTACCTATTAAAAATTATTCTCAACCTTGCTTGTTAAACACTTATCAAAATAATATAAAGGCAAACTCTTTAAGCCTAAAGTCTGTTCACAATGTTTTTGGTTTTAAAACCTACCATAATTCCATAAATGCTAAAACCATGTTCTTTTGTTTTACCTGCAGTGTATACTGGTACAAGATGGAGAGTTAAAAATGTTCTTCTGCTATTAAAACAAAAAACTTTACCTTCAGACCATCAATGCAACTTCTTACTCTTTAATTTCGGCGACAGTGCCTAGTGTTTGAAAATAGCTACACTTAAATTACTAACTACCTTTTCAAAACATAGCTATGAACTATATAATGAAGTTGTACTTAAATCTGCAGTGAACATTTCCTATAAATTGTTTTTTTTTTAATAGGTTGTCTTTCTTAAAATTTTAATATATAATAAATGTCTTTTGTTATTTAATTTAATTGGGAGGTGCGCTATAGCAAATTTTTGGAACTACAATCCTCCAGGGATTTTAGTCAAAATTCTAAAAGTTTTTTTTATTTATTATAAGAGAGTCGTCTCAGCAAATTGTTAAATGCCATTATTTCTATTATTTAATTTTACTTAGCATTAAGGTTGGCCAACAAAATAACTGTTACTTATTAATAAATCCATGGTACAATATATTTAATCTTGTAATTTTGTGTAGTTAATAAAATTGTATAAATTTGTATTTATTATTAATGGGGAGGGTTTTTCAGTTTTTGATTTTTTGGGGAGGGATCTTTTAAATTCAATAAAATATAGATTGTAAAACAAAACTTATTAAATTCCTTTTTTTTGTAATTAAGGGCATATAAATTTTGACTTTTTGTAATTAAGGGCATGTCTTTTTTATAAATATATTCAAAATATATTTTTCTTTTGGTTTTGGCCAATAAATCGAAATCTAATCTAATTTCTTCTTTATTGAGTTGACCTCAATATATCTGAATTATATTTGTGAGTGATCGGCTAAGACATTTCTTCAGTTTGGCGAGTATTGTTTTTAAGGTATGTCTTTTGAACATGTACAGTCTATGTGGTCCAGTCTAGCTTCCATATTTTTAATTGTTTTTATCCAAGACTGGTACACATTGCAGTAAAATATTACGTATAGTGTGTGATATTTTTAGGTTCAACAGATGGCAATGTTTATGTAAACCTAACCTAAAAGTTAGAAATACATAAATATAATTGTTTCAAAGTTTGAAATCAGCTGTTAATGAAAATATTAGAGCAAACAGCTGATTACTATACCAACACTAAACATATTTCATTATTATTTATTATGGCGCTCCCATGCTGTAAAATAATTAATATAGTTTGTGTTATTTTTATATCCAACAGAGGGCGCAGTTTTTCAAAAAGTATGTAAAAAACTCTTGGATTCGAATGTAATGTTGTGTCAAAATTTCAAAGCAATCGGTGAAGTACTTTCGGAGATTTAAGATTTTTAACAATTGAACATTTACATTTTTACTTATACAGACTTCTTTCTATACACATAAGTTATGTTTTCATTACAATCAAGGTTGGGATTAATAATAATCTCAAAGCTAAGATGGTAAATAATGTTAAATGTCCAATTCAAATTATTTCATATATTTTATAGGCCTACCATCAGTTATAATAAAGGTTAAAAACTCCAGCAATGCTCAGATATACACTTAAACAAAACTCTATCAAAAAGTTAGAAATATAAATAATTGTTTCAAATTTTGAAATCAGCTGTTAATGGAAATATTTGAGCAAACAGCTGATTGCCGTACCAACAGTAAACATAATATGTGATACAGTAATTATTTACTATGGCGCTCCCTTTTGCAAACAATATTACTCCATTTTAGTATAGTTTGTGTTGTTTTTACGTCCAACAGATGGCGCTCTTTACAAAAACATTACCTAAAAGTTATAAATACAAATAATTGTTTCAAAGTTTCAAACTGTTAATGGAAATATTTTAGCAAGCAGCTGATTACTGATATTATTATAATCAATAAACATATTTAATGGCGCTCACTTTTTTGTTAAATATTTAGTATAAATTTTGTTGTTTTTATGTTCAATAGATTCTGCAGTTTTTCAAAAGTTATATAAAAACACGCTTGTATTCAAATAAAAGTTTGTGTCAAATTTCAAAGCAATCGGTGAAGAACATTCGGAGATTATCGATTTTGAACAAACGCACATTTACATTTTTATTTATATAGATAGACTAGCTGACCCGTACGGCGTTGCCCGTGGTGGTTTTTATTTTCAGTCTTTTTAACGTAATTGTATTCTTTTTAATTGTTCAGTCAGTGAGTGGTATTTGGCTTTTATATATATAGATCTTAAATAATAAAAGCACTATTGTCATAATAATAAAAGATCTGAACTTATGATTTTAGTAACTTTGATCCCCCCAAACCCCTCCTAAAATTTCGAAATTTTTCATACCCTTTCTTAGTGAGCACCTATGGCCCTAGAGGAAGCTACATACCAAATTTCATTCCAATCCATTCCGTAGTTTTGAAGAAGTCGTTTTTTAATAACTTTGATCCCCCCAAACCTTCCCTAAAATCTCGAATTTGTTTAAACCCTTTCTTAGTAAGCACCTATGGCCCTAGAGGAAGCTACATACCAAATTTCATTCCAATCCATTCGGTAGTTTTGAAGAAATCGTGATTTAATAACATTGATCCCCAACCCCCCCTTAAATTTCGAATTTTTTCAAACCCTTTCTTAGTAAGCACCTATGGCCCTAGAGGAAGCTACATACCAAATTTCATTCCAATCCGTTCGGTAGTTTTTGAGAAATCGTGATGAGTGAGTCAGTGAGTCAGTGGGTTTTGGCTTTTATATAGATATATGTATAGGATATTAAAACAATTTTTCTTCTGCTGTTGTATCCATTTTCTAATATGTTAATTACATATTCTAGAGGGTCAGCTGCTTCTACTTCTCAGCTGATCTACTAGTTCAGACGGAATAGTAGGAAGTTCCTGGTGAAGTGCATACCAAAGAGAATTACGCCATTTAATGTGCTATCAGTAAAATATGCGATCGCACTGTACTATAAGATTGTCATTTTATCTAAACATATAATATTACCACACGTGGATAGTGGCCATTGCCCCTGTCTCCGGTTACATACAACCACGTATATTATATTAATAAAAACACAACTATTGTTTCAAAATACATTTCCCAACACAAAGCAACGGAAGGAAAAGTCAGGTAATAAAGCTTGTTCATGCCGTATTTGCATAATTCATAGATAAGCGAGTTAGCAGGTGAAAGAGAGACTTGAATGCCTGAGGCGGAGTTGTTAATCTCAGTGTTCAGTCAAAAGCCTACTTTTACAGACAGACAGTTTTACGTCAAAGTTTGTTATTGCAGTTTTCCTACGAGAAGGGCTCAAGTAAACAGTATTGTATACAGAGTAGATTTGATTCTATTGTACGACTGTACGTTGGACGGAAGTCTAGCATGACCACAAACTTTTCAACGCAATTCCGCAGTGAAGAGTAATTTAATTTAAAAGTATTTACGTTACACAAAAATCAAAGAGATTTCACTTTTAGGTAATTTTCTACAAGTATCCTTTAAAAGTAAAAATGTATCTAAAAGGTTGTAACTCATTCCCATATATTAAAACCTTTTACAGTGTACCACATTTGCCAGAACAAATAAACGGTACCAGCAACTGGCACATACTTTCTCACAACCATATTAATATTACCAAACAGATTCACTGTGAATTCATAATTTTAGGGTAGGAGAGGTGATAAAGTAGGAGATTAACGAAGTATTATTATTATTAGCTAGAGAGAAAATTATTCGATCGACTTCAAACAAATTTGCACAAAACACGTCTATTAGACCTGTATAGATGCACGAAAAACGGTTTTGAAAAATTTTGAAAAACGACCCCCTTTTTGGCCAAAAGCCTCCAAAAATCAGTTATTATTATTATTATTACTAGCTAAACAAGAATTTTTTGAAAGATACTGTTTTGTGCATATGATAGGATACATTAAGGGCTACAAATAAGCTAAATTTGATCAAAATCGTTAAAACAGTTTTTTTTATAAACAAATTATAATTGATTTTTCGGAGGTTTTTTGGCCATAAAGGGGGTTGTTTTTCAAAAAAATTCAAAAACCTTTTTCGTGCATCTATATAGGCCGATTTTACATGTTTGGTGTAAATTTGTTCGAAATCGATCGAATAGTTTTCGCTCTAGCTTTGTATACATACAAACATGCATACAGACAGACATTTTGTAAAAACCACTTTTTTGGACTCAGGGGATCCCAAAACGGATATTTCCACAAAAATCTCAACATCGATTTTTTGCGATCACTATACTTTCTATATACTATAGTATAGTGAGAAAGTAAAAATGTGTTTCGTGTACTGTGTTTTTGTGTATAACTCATTATTGTGTTTTCAACGACCTCAATAGTGAGAGAAAAATAATTTTAAATATATATTTTTATATGTGATACATGTGACCGGAAGCTGGGATAATCCCGAAACCGCGGTCGTCACGACAAATAATCAAGTATTGGACAGACAGTGTAACAGGTAATTTATACCTATTTCAATATTTGTCTAAGAAAGGTATACATAAAATATGTCGACAAATCTGAATTGGAAATCTGAACACGAAAACGGTCAGTATAACTGGAGAACTGCTAATAGCTGCACCAATTTGAAAAACATTTTCCGATTAATTAACAATTTTATCACTGAAAAAAATAGGTTGTCACTGAACGTTTTTAAATATTTATAAAATTTTGTTTTTTTCAGACACATTATTATGTTAAAACTGTTAATCGAATTTAGCCTAAAGAACACCAAACTTTGGTGAAAATTTATGAACATCTTATCAACGATTCTTAATTTGTCAACAAAAAAGCTATTTATTTTTAGTGAGCATACAAAGTAAGAAACCTATTAAAATTACTTATAAATCAATGTTAACACAACAAAGACTGTGGATAATGTACATGTGCACAGAATATGTCTCTTGTGAGGGAGTTATCGTTAATCTTAAGTACAGGAATAACTTTAAAATGGATAATAATTGTGTCAACATTTTACATTAATTACTCTTTTAGATATTTTTATATCTAACGATACCCAATAAAAATATTTGAAGATTTGCGAAAGATTTATCGAGACTTGCTACATTTTATGGTGCGCGGCTGTCGGTAGCAGGTTCTATCGAGGTATGCGGCTAATTCGTGTACACAGATTTTAAATATCCATTTTTTCTTTCGTAAAATAACCTATTCCTAATTGTTATAAAACTGTATGCAAAACTTAAAAATTATATGTTTAATAGTTTTTGAATACAAAAATAATATGAAAAAATATCGCCTTTGGGAGTACGGTAACTGGGGATATTCGGATGATTTCAATATATTTCGATTTGCTTTTGGCCCAGAATCAATGCCTTAAAATATGTTTATAGAGTTTTGAAACACCCAGTATATGTATGAAATGTTTAATGACACCCCAAAACGTGATCTGGGGACCATGACCGGTGCTCAATGGCCACTTCCAAGCTTAAATCACACCATAAGTCACTTGCATAACTCAACTTTCCTAAAAAGACATTTATTATTCCATATTGTAGCGTAGAGTTGTGTTAGGTTGAAATCTTTCTCAGCTGGAGTCGAGTAGTGTGACTGCGAAGAGTAACGGAGAAGCAAATTGACAAACAGTTCTGTTGACGGTCTGTTGCAAGTAGCAGAACACCAAAACAATGAACTTTGAAAAACTGTTATTTTACTTCCGAGCACTTTGTAGTAAAACATTAATCTCCATTCATTATTATTATTATCTGCTACGTGCTCACTGTAGTTGCAAAACATGTTCCGTTGTTTGATGGAGACGTTGTGAAATTGTAATTTGCATTCGCTGAGAGGATGAAAGCTGAACCTAATAATAGCGGCTATGAGTCTTTATTTAAATGTATTTGTTGTCTGCATTCTTCCTTACATGGGTACTGGTGCCTAGAAAGTGCAAGGTTGTTGTTTGCATTCTTGTCTATACGCAGGATGTTCAGAACAAGGGTTCCAAGAATTCAGGGCGTGATTACCCACATCAAAGTAAGAAGAAAAGTTTCAATAAACATAGGTACAAAACGCTTCGCCATTTTATTATTTGAACAAAATAATTCGGGATGGAAGGGGGGGGGGGACCTTTAAAATTAAATAATAATTTATGCACTTACTTTTTCTTTATGGTCGAAAACTATCCAACTAATTTCAAAATTTACACATATTGGTACCAGGATTATTTAGAAAATATGGCCACTACAATCAAAGGTATTAAAATAGTGTAGCTAAAATTATTGAAAAAACAATTTTTCAATGCACTCACTAAATTGTGTTTGTAATTAAATCTAATTTTACAGGATGTTCAGTAATTACGGTATTAAACTTCGGGGAATGGTTCTATAGGAAATAAACGGTATCAGTTAACTGACACAAACTTTCCCCCAACTTACTGTAGTCAAAATAATATTGTTTTTAATCATTTTATTTACTACTTTTTAGAACAAAATAAAAAAATAATATTCTACCTACGTCAATCGTATAAAAAAGTTATTGTTCCAGGCGGGATTCGATCTCGCGACCTTTGAATTACTGGCCGTGCTCGCTACCGAGGTGCTACCCCTTGCGGCCGCTGCCGCGATGCTAGATTGACAACATAAACTTGTTTATTTTTGAACATTTCCCCATAATTATAAAACGCCGAAGTTTTGATAAAAGCGGGTGGTGTCATTTTGTTTGGCATCTTAAGCACTATAAATACTGAAAATTTGATCAAAATCGTTAGAGCCGTTTTTGAGAAATTTGCATTTTTGTCGTTCTTTATTGGTTTTTAGGGGTAAATTACCCTTAAAAATCAAAAATTCAAAAAAATACCTGGAGATATTAGGGTTTAGTACCTACATATCAAATTTCATGAAAATCGGACCAATAGTGTCCTCTCTGGTCGTGTATACATACAGACAGACTGACAGACAGACACCACTCTAAAAACACTTTTTTGGGTTCAGGAAGCACCAAAACAAAAAATTCCACTAAAAATATTTTTGGGTTCAGGGAGCATCAACACAGATAATTGCACTAAAAATTTTTTTGGGGTTCTGGGAACACCAAAACAGATAATTCAACTGAAAATTCAAATTCGAACATTTTTACGAAAACAATACTTTCTCAATATACTACGTATAGGGCGGAGAAAGTAAAAATAAGAAAACAAGTTTATATAAACATAGGCCCGAAAAAGCTTTGTTTTCCAGATATCCTCTATTTTGTTTTTTGTACAAAATAATTCAAATCTGGAGAACGGTTTGACTGATTGAGTTCAAATTTGGTATGAAGTTTAACCTAACAATTATCTATCTCAAGAGAAATAAGTGATTCTATCCAATCATGCGTTTCAAAATGGTGACTATTGAAAATATCAAACATAAATTACTCAAAAACCGTAAATTTTAACAAACAATTTCAAGACACATTTTGTTGTACCCCTTTTGATTCCACATCAAATGGTGTAACTGTCAATAAAATTAGATAAAGGATAATAGCTAAGTTAAAGATAATAATATTATATTATGTACATACAATATTGTTGTGTTTACTGTGTTGGTATAGGATGCCGGGTTGAATAAAACCAGTGATTACGATTTAACTTTTACCCTTAATCGATTGTTCAAGTCGTTGCTTGTCTAGGATCTTGTTAACTTAAAAAAAAACAAATTTCAAGTATCTTGTTACTAAATTGACGAACCGTAGTTGTTTAAAACTTGAATGTTTGATTCTTTAACTAATACATACTTTTACAAAATAACATTAAATATTTTAAAGAAAGTATTTTTTAAAGCATTTTGCATTCTATTCGTGATACCCAAGTAACCAGTTTCACCAATAAATTAGTTTTAGAAGTCGAGGTATTTTTTAAACTTTCACCTAAGGGCCGAGATAAATACAAAAATCTTACAACCCGATTAACCTTGCACTGGTTTTTCAGCTTTTCTTTTAAAAATATTTTTACTGGACTACACTTAAAACTCAACGAACATTTGATAATTTTTACTTAAAAACCGAAAGAATAATTTTTTTTACTTTTATGTACTGGCCTAGAACGATTTTTTGTATCATCAAAATTGGTTACGTAGCTTTTGGCTTTCCTATTGTCTAGTTTACAAGTAGATTTTTCTGTATATAGAAATAAAATATCTTTTTGAATCCAAATAAATCATAAGCACTTTCAATATAGCAAAGTGTAGAAATTTGGTAAAGTTAAATATCTTGAAAAATAATAAACCATGTTAATATTTAAAAATTTTATAAGAAACAAAAATTGTAAAACACATATCTTTTACATAAATGTTACAAGAAAATATATAGTTTCATTAAATGTATTAAAGTTGGAACTTGTTTCTTTTAAAATGATAATTTAAATGTTTTAAGAGGATATTTCTTTATTTCTCTGAAAGTTCTCTAAAGTAAGATGTAATATTTGCAAGTGTACATTTTTTTACAGTTATATTTTTCAAAAACATTTCACAAGCTTTAATTTTATTTATCGTCAAAAGAGCTTTTATGTTTACTGCTGACTCAAAATTCTTAATCACATATCTTTTTTATAAAGTATTACTGTAAATGTAAAAATAAAATATTAATAACCTCTACTAAACAAGCAAATTGCTTTAATTGTTTTTTAAAGACAAAATTTAATGAAACCTAAACAATGCAACAATAGAACAAACAATCAATAGAAAATGTCTTGATAATTTTTTGTATCTACATATATATAATATGTGTGTGTGTGTCTCTAGGGGAAACCCGTGCGTGATCCACACGCCAACCCCGTTGGAACCTTCTATACACATAATCATGTTATCTTTTTCTTATAATAAGGGTGTAGGATTAATAATAACCCCAAAGCTAAGATTGTAAATAATGTTAAATGTTCAAATCAAATTATTTTGTATATTTTATAACAACTGTGATAATAAAGGTTAAAAGAACCATAATAAAGGTTAAAAGAACCAGCAAGGCTCATGTCTACACTTTAATAAAAAGCCTAACCTAAAAGTTAGAAATACAAATAATTGCATCAAAGTTTGAAATCAGCTGTTAATGAAAATATTGGAGCAAACAGCTATTTTATTGGTTATTTTATTCAATTGGTTGTTATGGTAATACATGTAAATACATGTGTTGGTTTATCAGTCAAGGCCTAACCTAAGATTTTTCCGAATAAATTTACAAATAATGAAATAAAAAATGTTTTTATCAAAATAATTATAACCTATGTTACTCAGGGATAGTGTAGCTTTTTATTAGTACAACTATTTTTTCAATCGGTTCAGTAGTTTCAGACATTACCCCCTACATACAAACAAATTTTCCCTCTTCATCTTTATCTATCCTACTAATATTATAAAGAGGTAAAATTTGTTTGTTTGTTTGTCTTAGCTTATTTTTAATCCTATACCTTTACTATAAAGAAAACATAACATGATTATGTGTATAGAAGGTGCCAACGGGGTAGGCGCGCGGAGCACGCAAGGGTTTCCTCTAGTTTCGTATATTAGTGAGGTTTGCACACATACAAAGTATATCCGTACATACAAACTAACAACCGATAAATAAAGTTTTTTTAACGGAGCACTTTCGGAGCTATACATTTTGAATCTTGGTACCTGAGAAGTTTATTCCAAGAATACCACCAAAACAATCAAAGGATCAATTTTTCATGAGCTTCGGCGTTTCCTGAAATACATAATAACATTTAGATGATACCCATTCCCCAAAACACGATAAAGACAATTTTCGAGACTTTGGGAAGACTTTCCGTTCGGTTTGGCAATGATTGAAGGCAATTTTGGGAAACAAGACTTTCGAGGGAAGGTGCAAGAGCCAAAAAATATCCATAGCTCATACACTATTTAACCGATTTCGAAAACGATTACAAATTTCAATTCAAATGGAGTCACCGGTTTCTATAAAACATTAAAAATTACCAATTACCTTGTCGGATTAGTAGACGTACGGCAATATACTGATATTAATTTCATTAATTCGTGGGCTACCACCATGTAGTTTAAATAACACCTCTGCTTCTTTTGAAATCCAACTTAAATAAATTTTTTGCAATAAAGGACAGGGCTCCCACTAATATAAATTGCAACTAAAAGAAGTGACGGAAGTGTTTATAATTGAAAGTATTTTTTCTTTTTAACTATAACAACACTAATTTTTCAATTTTATTTGTTTAAATAATTCGACCACACAGCTGAACCGCTGACGTGAGTTGAGCAAATTTCCAAAATTAAGTTTATGTTTTAGGGTTTCAACCAACAATTTGGGAAATAGGTCTACTCACGACGGTGCTGAATAGCTGCAAAATGCTTCCCACGCCAACCCCAGTATTCAGAGTATCTTCAATACATAATGAATTACGTGCTTCGCACGTTGGCTTAGGACGCCATTCCGCATATTGGGAGTATCTTCAATAATCAAAGCATTGCGTGCTTCGCACGCCAACCCTCGTATCGGGATTACCTTCAATACACAAGGCATTGTGTGCTTCGCACGCCAACCCCCATGTTGCGAGTATCTTCAATACACAATGCATTGCGTGCTTCGCACGCCAACCCCACGGTAAAATCCACCACATGGCTTTGAACCTTGTACTTTTACAGTTTTTTACGTTTTGATCAATTTTGGGGGAACCAAGCGAGCTATAAGGACGCGTAATAAAAAAAAATGTGCAGAATAACATCCTACATTTATATTTGTAGAAAAAAACTCTAACAAAAATTCATTCTCGCAGGAAAATTTTCAAAAAATAGCTACTTCCGGTCAAGAAACGTGCTTCCGGTTTTGGATTTTTTTGGTACTCGTCCGAGCGACGTAGACAACCAACATGTGTACCAAATTTGAAACAAATCGGACTTAAATTGCGACCGCTAGAGTCTGAACACATATATACATATACGTACATATATATGATTTTTAATGACACCCCAAAACATGTTCTGGAGACCATGATCGGTGTTCATTTGCTACTCCCGACCTTTTGTTTTACCATAAGGGCCACTGCAATAGCTCATTTTTCTTATGGAAATTCGTTAATAAAGTACGTTAACACTGCTATATTTAGTGTTGAAGTGTATAGATTTAAATTGTATTTATTGCTAACCCTATTGCTGTACTCATGCCTCATTACTGACGCAAGACTTGTACTGGATACACTACGGGGGTACAATAATTCATGAAGGAGGGTACGAAACTGCAAAACCGCTACTACTTACATGAAGTTATGATTATTAAACATATTTGACTGAAAGTCGTCTGATAGAAGAAACTAGTTTGTAACTGGGGAAATTTCCTTCAACCAGTTTTAAAATTTGTATTTGCTATAACTTTCTACTTGTCGAACTTGTTATAGACAATTTTATGCATGCTATTTTCTATATTATAAACTTAATAATCACCATCTGGATGTTTAAAAAATTTTTTAGCGCGGACCAATCACAAGATATGTATGTACAAACAAATGTACTTAGGAATTTTAAAGGGTCGAACGAGTAACCTTAAACATTAGCTTACCTAGTCCGTAACAGAGGTATCAAAAGAAAACTAGTAAAACGTTCAAACATAAATATTCTTTATTTATCTATATGTATACTAATCTATACTAATATTATAAAGAAGTAAAGTTTGTTTTTTGTTTGTTTGTATGTAGGGAGTAATCTCTGGAACTAATGAACCGATTAAAAAATAGTTTGATCTGTACTAATAATAATAATATACTAATCTATAGGCCTACTTATAAAAGCCAAATACCATTGACTCATTGACTCATAGACTCATCACAGTTTCTCCAAAACCACGAGGCCTACGAACATGAAATTTGGCACTAATACTCTTTATAGACTCTAGACGCGCACTAAGAAAGAATTTCCGAAAATTCGAAATTTTAGGGGGGTTTTGGGGGTCAAAGTTACTAAATCACGATTTATCAAAACCTACCGAACGGATTGGAATGAAATTTGGTATGTAGCTTCCTCTAGGGCCATATATGCTCGCTAAGAAAGGGATTCAAAAAATTCGAAATTTTAGGGGGGTTTGGGGGGGTAAAAGTTACAAAATCACGATTTTTTTAAAACCATCGAACGGATTGGAATGAAATTTGGTATGTAGCTTCCTCTAGGGCCCTAGGTGCTCGCTAAGAAAGAGTTAAAACAAATAGAAATTTTAGGGGAGGTTTGGGGGGGTCAAAGTTACTAAAAATCCCCATAAGAAATATATAGTGTAATATATTTATTGATATAATATATTTTTTGTTAATATACATTTAACTTTGATTTGTCTATCCGTGCAAAGCCGGGTCGGGCCAGCTAGTAATATTATAAAGAGGTCAAGTTTTTTGTTTGTTTTTTTGTTTGTATGTATGTAGGGGGTAATCTCTGGAACTACTGAACCGATTAAAAAAATAGCTTTACTAATAAAAAGCTTCACTATCCCCGAGTAACATAGGCTATAATTAATTTCGATAAAAACATTTTTTTATTTCAATATTTGTAAATTTAGTCGGAAAAACTTCTTAGGTTAGGCCTAGACTGATACATCAACACATGTATTTACATTTATTACCATAGAAAACCAATTGAATAAAATAACAGATAAAACAGCTGTTTGCTCCAATATTTCCATTAACAGCTGATTTCAAACTTTGATGAAATTATTTGTATTTCTAACTTTTATGTTAGGTTTTTTTAATATTTGTTGTTTGCTGTAATATTTCCATTGATAGCTAATTTCAAACTTTGTGTTTCTAACGTTTAGGTTATGTTTTTGTTAAAGTGTAGACCTGAGCCTTAATGGTTCTTTTAACCTTTTTTATAACTGCTGTTATAAAATATACGAAATAATTTTATTTGAACATTTAACATTGTTTACCGTCTTAGCTTTGGGGTCATTATTAATCCTACACTTTTATTATAAAGAAAAGATAACATGATTATGTGTATAGAAGGTTCCAATAGGATTGACGTGCGGAGCACGCAGGGATTTCCCCTAGTATGTAATAAATAAGTTACACAAAATTGTCTATGCAAATTATGTTTGAGCCTAGTATCTTGTAAAATAATTATGAGAAAATATGCCAAAGACGTGAATACTAAAGTTTACAATAACCAAATATCTGAAATAGCCCCCCCCCCCTTGTATAACTTATGATTTTTCAAAAATAAAATCAAACAAATAAAAGTTAGATTAAGAATGGAGTTAAATCTACGATTCAAATATTGTATCTCCTTATCATACGAGATGTGGCCTACTTGATGTTGTTATTTTTCTTCCTAAATTCCTGAACATAGAAGCTTATTCTATCTAGCAAATAAAATAATTAATTACCTGTATAGTTATCCACTCTAGAGTAACACTGCGAAGGAAACTAGCGCCACCGGAGGCTGCCATACACACTGCACGGAGTAACAGAAGACACTGGCAATGACTTTGAATCTAGGTCCTCTCCAGCTCCAAGTATGTCAGTAACCCCTCTTCTCTGTTCCGTGTTTTCAAGTATTTTTACTTTCCACATTTTTTCCTCTTCGCTCAGAACAAACATGTAAAGGAATCATTTCACGCAATTACCTTAATCAAATAGCCGTTCGCGACGGAATGATAGGCCTACCGATTAATTAATTACTGTACTCAGTTGAACGCAGTTGACATTTTAATCTCGGTATATATAAAGCGTTGCGTCTTACTTTCTCTTTTGGTAATTAGTTTGATCTTTTATAAAAACAAAGCAGATGTTGCAGTGAAAAAGTAAATACACGATTTAAAACTTATGGCTTAATGAGAAGATTGAAAAGAATGAAACCATTTGAACTGTGTAGTTTTTACGCTGTCACACTATTTTAAGAGACTGTTCATTCTAGACTAAGTTATTAGGCTATTCTAAACTTAGTAAAAATACTTTATTTACGTCCAAAACAAATATAGGCCAGTCGGTAGAGGTAATTTTAGACCAAAAGTTCCAGTAACTTACAATACGGCTGATTTTTTTTATAAGTACATTTAAGTATGTAGATTAACATAAAAAAAGTTTACCAGTCTATCGATTTCCCAAAGTCGAAAAAAAATCGATTATCATTTTTTTCGATTATCCTTAATATTTCGAGCTGGGATGAAGATAGAGAAAAATAAAAAATACCACCGTGTAGGAGAGGTATTTTCCAACAAAAAAGGTCATATGTATTTATTTCGTCCGAGCAATGGTTTGTCTGGAAAAAATTCGAAAGTGCAGGTATGTATTTTGCAGCAGGGGAAATCACTAAAAGGGGACATATGAAGCGTTGGCTTATTCTAAATTGGCCAAATTTTAATATATTGATTTGAAACTTAACGTAGGAGTTAAAATATATATTTTAAACATTTATGCTGAGTCTCAGCTTGTTATCTTGAAAATGAACCGATCTAGGAGTCGATTTCGATTATCGATTTTAGGAGTACCGGACCCACGAACTAATTTCAATCTATTCCAGTTTCGTCAATTTTTGGAATATCAACACCAAATTTGTTTTACAAGTTGAGTACATCAGTATAAATATTCTTAGTCAGTATGAACGATTTTTTTCTTGTTATTTTTAAAAACGAGGCGCTTGAAAATAGTCTTTTGTTTTACCTATCTCGTTTTAACTATATTACTTTTGGATTCAACGACTCCATTTTCGACATTTTTGAACAAATTGATTTAAAAATTTGTACAGAAGTTACAAATACAATTGGTTTTTGCTATACTTATTTTAAAAACTATATTTTCAAAAATGACTAATCTGCAGCTGATCAACTCAAGCGTTTTGATGAAAAATCTAAAAAGGTCTAAAATTATACTTTTTTAATTTACTTGTGATTTTAAAAGTAAATAATGAAAAAGGTTAATACTCCTTGAACTTGTTTGAATATATATATTTAACTTGTAAAAAAACTTTCAGGTTGATATTTTGAAAAATTTTTAAACTGGAGCCGATTAAAATTAGTTCGTGGGTCCGGTACTCCTAAAATCGAGAAACCCATTGATGAGTCAAGTGGCTCTAGATCAGGTCATTTTCAAGATAACAAGCTGAGACTCAGCATAAATGTTTAAAATATATATTTTAACTCCAATGTCAAGTTTCAATTCGATATATGAAAATTCGGCCAATTTAGAATGACCCAACGCTTCCTATATGAATAAGATGTCCCCTTTTAGTGATTTCCCTTGCTGCAAAATACATACCTGCATTATAGAATTTTTCCCAGACAAACCATTACTCGGAGGAAATAAATACATACGACCTTTTTTATTGAAAAATACCTCCCATACACGGTGGTATTTTTTATTTTTCTCTATCTTCATCATAGCTCGAAATATTAAGGATAATCGAAAAAAAAGATAATAGATTTTTTTTCGACTTTGGGAAATCGATAGACTGGTAAACTTTTTTTTATGTTATTGTACATACTTTAAGGTACTTATAAAAAAAAATCAGCCATATTGCAAATTACTGGTAGTTTTAACCTATACCGACTGGGCTAATAGCTTATTGGTGTTATACTAGATTGCTATCTACGAGAAATGTTCGTTTGTTCAAATTCGATAATCTCCGAACGTTCTTCACCGATTGATTTGAAATTTTGACACAACACAAGCGTGTTTTTTTATACTTTTTGAAAAACTGCAGCATCTATTGAAAATAAAAACAACAAAAAATGTACTCAACATTTATTAGAAATGTAAGCGCCATTACATAATTATGTTTATTGACTATAATAATAACAGTAGTCAGCTTTTCCTATAATTTATAATTGTTTATTTTCGCCATACTGACTATTGTTTTTTAAGTACAACTAAAAACTTACCGTCCAATAGTCAAATTGCAGCGTTCAACGACGGCCGTTTCGGCTATTCAGCCATTATCAAGTTTAGGACAACGTCCTTCGTCAATAATTAATTATAAAAATAATTCGGCCACGCAGCTGAACCGCTGACGTGAGTTGAGCAAATTTCCAAAATTAAGTTTATAGGCCTATGTTTTAGGGTTTCAACCAACAATTTGGGAAATAGGTCTATTCACGACGGTGCTGAATTGCTGCAAAATTGTTCGCACGCCATTTTTCCGTATATTGTTAATATCTTCAATACGCAATGCATTGCGTGCTTCGCACGCCATTCCGAATATTGGGAATATCTTAAACACACAAAGCATTGCGTGCTTCGCACGCCAACCCCGTATTGGGAGTATCTTCAATACAAAATGCATTGCGTGCTTCGCACGCCAACCCTGCGGTAAAATCCACCACATGGCTTTGAACCGGGTACTTTTATGGTATATTACGTTTTGTTCGATTTTGGGAGAACCAAGCGAGCTATAAGGTCGCGTAAAAAACAAAATGTGCAGAATAATATCCTACATTTATATTTGTAGAAAAACGTCTAAAAAAAATTAATTCTCGTAGGAAAAATCTCAAAAAATAGTTACTTCCGGTCAAAAAACGTACTTCCGGTTGTTGGATTTTTTTTTCTAACGAACTCGTCCGAGCGACGTAGACAACCAACATGTGTACCAAATTTGAACCAAATCGGACTTAAAATGCGGCCGCTAGAGTGCGAACACACACACACATATATATATGAATTTTAATGACCCCCCAAAACGTGTTCTGGGGACCATGATTGGTGCTCATTTGCTACTCCCGACCTTGGGTCTTACCATAAGGGCCACTGCAATAGCTCATTTTTCCTATGGAAATTCGCTAATAAAAACACAACACATGAAACACACTGACACACACGATTGTGTACAATTACACGCTCGCACATTTTTATATACATCTAGTGTTCCCACTGTCAACTAACGGACAGCTGGTGTTACCTACAGTTGTATTTGCAATGTCCATCACTATATCAAACAACGGGTTGGCATCGAACATTTGTTTTTCATTTAATAAAGTCCCATAATCCGTTTTGAAGGCTCTGTAAATCTCATACTGTTCTAAGGCATTCATGAGTTTACCTTTGTTACATGTATGTAATACTGTTAAACTTTCATCGATTATGTTTAGTTTCTGTTATATGCTCGGCAAACTTTGATTTTATTTTTTGAGGTTGTGTTAATTGTATTGCACGGGGAAGGTGCTCTCTGAATCTCTTTCCAGTTTAGTACAAAATAATATTTTAAATTAGGCAACACATGACTGAATCAACACATGTTTCAATACACACAAACCAATAAAAACTTGCGTTATAGAATTTAAAAACAAGAAAAAACTATGTTACATCCTAATTAAAAATAAATAAGACGCATTATAAATTAATGGTTGCCATATTTATTGATAATATACGGTAATTGATAGTGAGTAACCAATATTAACAGCTAATTTCAAATTATGAAACAATTATTTGTATTTCTAACGTTTTGTTTAGGTTTTTTACTGTAGACCTGAGCTTTACTGGTTCTTTTAACATTTATTATAACTGCTGTTATAACATATACGAACAAATTTGATTTGAACATTTAACATTACTTACTATCTTAGTTTTGAGGTCATTATTAATCCTACACCTTTATTATAAATAAAACATAACATATGTTTTTATAAGGTTCCATCGGAGGTTGGCGTGCAGAAAACGCAGGGCCTCCCCTAGTATAATAATAAAAGGTTAAAAAACGATTTAACAAAAAGATGGTAATTTGTTTAAAATCGATATTAGCATTATACTGCGATAAAACAAAAATGTGTTTATTGTGAGCTACATAAAATTACTTGCACAATTCATTAAAACCAATAAAAACTAAACATTGATACACATGACATCAGATAGTAAATTAAACGCGTCACACAGTAAAAATCTTAACAATTAAATTCTAACAATCTATATATTAAAAGAATTTATGAAAACTTGTGGCAGTCAGTACGGCCATTCTATCCGGCCGATTTCCTTATTTTTTTTTTAAATTGCAGGTAATCATTCACAGATATGTCATCAAGCATTACAAATCATGTATCTTTCGCCTTACAAACGTTATAATCAAATGCAAATTTCTGCTGTGTATTGCTTATGGGGTTTTTTTTTTGGTTCTTTGTCCACTTTGCGTTCGTATACCGGCCATCCGATTGCTTTGAAATTTTGCATAGTAACACAGGTTAACCCTGGGAAGGTTTTAGGCCATTTACCGAAGTCCTAGGACATTAGGGCTAAGCCCCAGTGGCCCTCAAAGTTTCAATGTTAATCTTATGGAAGAAAGATTTCTATTGATTTTATCAGGGGCACAAAAATAGCTGTTCGTATAAAAAACTTAGCAACACATCATGTTTGTTTACTTTCATTACCATAGCAACATTACTTAGAAAATCTGAAGAGTATTACCTTTTTAAGGTTACATTGACAAACTAAAAACAAACACAAACCAAAATCAACGAAAAATTCTAACTATATTTTAATTCAATTCAAACATTGGTTGTTACAAACCTGTTATATATAAAACAGCTAATTTGGATCAAAAACTGAACATAATCATTCACAGATATGTCAAGTCTTATATATTATCATCCGTTCAGCCGCTATTCACCCGAGAAGGAGCTCCGGTATAAAATCCTTCAAATTTCCCATGTTAATCTTATGGAGATACTGTTTAATGAGTTTGAGTCAGCTGCCAAATAAAACAGCTGATTTATGCTCGGTCACCTATGTACAAACGAGCCAAAGATTAACGAGATTCTTTATCGAATTTTCCACCTGCGAGCGAAGCGAAGCAGCCATCTGAGGCCGAAGGCCGAGCCGGGTTGGGACGCGGAGCGTCCAGGGGCAGAGCCCCTAGTTGGTTATTAAGATTTACCGCCAGTAATCCTTTGAAATTTTAAGCTAATTCAATTCTTTTTAGATAAATAGAATAAATAGGCGAAGCAAACAAAAGTTACTGATGCTAAATTGAAAATGTATAAGTTTGAATTGCTTTTCAATCCTAAATATGCATTCCTAATAATGCATTGAATCACTCAGCTCTGATGTGAGT
>JAGFPH010004536.1:28630-40675 GCA_018207615.1 Philaenus spumarius | reverse complement strand
TTTTTGCTATCTTTTTGCCTTTTATGATGAATTACAAAAAATAAAACTGTAGCACCAGACACCAATTAATAACTGATACTTTTATTCAACTACAATGATATTACGTAATTTGAATAATTTTCAACGCAGAAAACCAAAACATTTGCTTTTAACAAGTTATAAACTTTATCAAGTTTTTTAGAAAATCATTACCTAATTTTACGTATTTACAAAAAACCGTTTTAACCCCTACAACACCATTGTGACTGGTTAAATAATATACACACAATGGCAAGTAAGATATTTTTAATGATAAAATAACAAAAGTTTAGGTACTTGATCACTTTTATTATATAAAGTTGAACAAAATATACAAGTAGGGTATGTTTAAAACATAAGTAATAATTTGATGTTAGCGATATTTACAGGAAGGATAAAAAGTATAGGTATATTGCAATTATCTTAAGTAGTCAAAATAAACTGACATTATCGTAGTCATATTCATTGATATGCTGCGGCTCGTAATCCACATCATCGGAGTCGCCAAACTCGTCTCCATAAATTTCAAGGTCCTCTTCTTCCAGTTCCCGGAGGATTTCACGGATGTCATCCGGTCTGTTGTACCTCGCCCTATCACAATAAAATTGTGTAGTGTCGGTATAGACCACTGACTTAAGACATCCAACATCGGATAAATTCACATGTTTCTGATTTTTTGGTATGTTGTTAGGGTACCTACCAGTAGTGTAAAACCAAGTTTGCAGCTTCGAAAGGCTTGTGCTAACTTCGTGGTACTCGAAAAACCTCGAAATTTTCCCACTTATTTCTGTTTTAGGCCCAAAATTCCTAAAAGGGTGCCTCCTATGGAAAAAGTCACTCTTTCCGTTTTTGAAGCAGTAAACATTTCCTAAAATTTCAGTCCAACCCTAATTTTTTAGGTCCAATAGATCCCAAGATACAGGACCTTAAAAATTAGATTTTTTTTTCAAAAAGTGTAAAATTTCAGTTTTTGTCGTCTGTCGGGCTAAATATTAGCTGTAATACTCATTCTATGAGAAAAGTTATTGAAGATGAAGTTGTAGAGAAAATATTTAGCTTTCATTTAAGCCCAGAACGAAGTCTGTAGGAAAAACAGGTATCTCGTTATCTTAGAAAAACAAAAATGGGTTAAATAGAGGGATTGACAGATCCGTGCCTGAGTGAATACAACATTTAATTGAAATGGATATTCATAGATATTACACATACTATTATTAGTAAGAAAATGTATGTACGTACTCATCAATTCCTAAAAAAGCGAGTGTACATCCGTACATACATACATTCATACGTACGTACGTGAGTAACATAATATAACAGCTGATTTCACCAATAATCTGTAATACTTAAACAAACCCAGTGTACATTGTAGATTGGAGTTATGTTTACAACTTCAATCGTTATAATTTCTTGTGAAGTTGATTTTTTTTAATGTGAGTTATATAACTAATGTATGCTATAATATACGTTATAATATTTGCTTTGATGTTGCAAACTGTATATAAATAAAACTTTTAGCCTCAAAATATTTGTTTATACAAATTTAAAGAAGAGATAGGCTACCTGTTCATTTAACATCGGAAACATTTGTACATCTTCGTATAACATTAAACTTATTCGATTATTAATTTCTTCACTGTAATATTAATAACTTCTAAATAATTTCATCTATCAATATGAAATAAAGAGCAATTAAAAGATATCATTTTTATATTTCTTTAAATATATAATGACGTATCTAAATAAAAATGTTTAACAAAAATGCCAACAGTTTTATAATCCTTATTATTGTACCGCCTGTGATTTTTCACGGGGGCTTACTAGTCCAATATAAAAATAAACTAACGTAATAATAATTATTAAAAACAAACTGAAATAAATAACGTTTTCCTTACTTATCTTTGACGCGCAACTTCACCTTGATCAAAATTTGAATCTTTTGGAAGGCCCAGGTTCGTCTTCGTGTGGTGCCGATCTTTGGGATGAGAATTTGATGTCTAGGTCTTCCTCGTCGTCAGTGTCGTCAATTTCAACGTTATGGAGGTAACGATTATTTTTGGTTCATTTTCCAATTTAACGCGACAAACGTATTGTAAGATAAGAAATCTGCGCTTCATTTGGAAAAAACATCGTTCAATTATTACTCTTTCTTTAAAGTTTGTTATAATTTACCTCTGCACCAGGAGTAGTATTCCTAAATGGAGTCATGAGGCATGGCTCTATCCGTCATCACCAAGTAGGTAGCAAAACATTGCCTTTATTTCATATTTGTAATGCTACTTGTGAATTTTTCTACGTCCTGGAGTCCATGCCAACTAACGTCTACACTAGCGAACATTTCTCTGGCATACACAACACCAAAAAACTTATATTTAGTTTTGTTTTGCCTCTGTTATTTTAGTGTTGTTAGTTGGAAACTTTATCCATTCATTTGCAATGCTCAATTATACTGACCGCAAGCCATTGTAGATTTTCTTCTTCAAAACGTTATAACACTTTAAAATCTCGAACAAGTGTAGATAAGCGGAGATTATAATGTTTCACATCCGTCACACCCACAACATCTGCCATCGCGCTGAAAATCGCGGAAACAACCTTTCACTACATAGGTAAGTACTGCTACTGACCAACCGCAGAGTTTTTGAATGATATGCTTTATATTTGAAGTAAAAGATACAGGTTTTGACAGGTTATGAATTTTCATTTATTTCAACAGGAAGTAAATAAATCAACTTTGAAGGGTTACCTTATTACTTCAATTTATTATACATACAAGTGGAAGGACTTCCTTCAAATTATGCAAGTATCAGGTTAACCTCTTTTTTTATGAATTAACCTGACTCAGGCGTTATCTTATCACACAAAAGGGGTAAAACAATCCGTTTCTCCTTCGTCAAAGATCCCATTTTCACAGGTTTTAGTACCTTACCACCAATGATAGGTTATTTTATTTTAGTTAATAATAATTATTATTACGTCAGTTTATTTTTATATTGGATGAGTACGTAAAAATGTTTTTTTTTTACTAATAATATGTGTAATAATAATAACTATGAATATCAATGGCAATTAAATGTTGTATTATAGCATACATTAGTTCTTTAACTCATATTAAAAAAAATCAACTTCACAAGACATTATAACGATTAAAGTTGCAAACATAACCCTTAGCTATAGTGTACATTATAATGTACACTGGGTTTGTTTAAGTATTACAGATGATGGGTGAAATCAGCTGTTATATTATATGTTACTCATGTACGTACGTACGTATGTATGTATGTATGTACGGATGTACACTCGCTTTTTTTAGGAATTGATGAGTACGTACATACATTTTCTTACTAATAATAGTATGTGTAATATCTATGAATATCCATGGCAATTAAATGTTGTATTCACTCAGGCTCGGATCTGTCAATCCCTCTATTTAACCCATTTCTGTTTTTCTAAGATAACGAGATACCTGTTTTTCCTACAGACTTCGTTCTGGGCTTAAATGAAAGCTAAATATTTTCTCTACAACTTCATCTCCAATAAATTTTCTCATAGAATGAGTATTACAGCTAATATTTAGCCCGACAGACGACAAAAACTGAAATTTTACACTTTTTGAAAAAAATCCAATTTTTGAGGTCCTGTATCTTGGGATTTATTGGACCTAAAAAATTAGGGTTGGACTCAAATTGTAGGATATGTTCACTGCTTCAAAAAAGGAAAGAGTGACTTTTTCCGTAGGAGGCACCCTTTTAGGAATTTTGGGCCTAAAACAGAAATCAGTGGGAAAATTTCGAGGTCTTTCGAGCACCACGAAGTTAGCACAAGTCTTTCGAAGCTGCAAACTTGGTTTTACACTACTGGTAGGTACCCTAACAACATACCAAAAAATCAGAAACATGTGAATTTATCCGATGTTTGCCCTTTTTTTTTGTCTACCGTTTGTGGTCTAGTAGTAAACATACACTTCAGTGAAAACGGACAAATAAATTTTTAGTAATTGGCAGTAAATAATCGTAAATAAGCATAGTAAGTAAGTATCGGTATTATTTATATTCTTGATTTGTAATAAAGGGTTTAGAATAAAAAATGAATAAATGATACAAAATTAAAATAACATTATACAATAAATAAAACAGAAAAAATAACCACGTACATAGTTCTGTAGCAATGCAGTCACAAATGAAACACCGTCGATCTTGTCGGGGGTATTTCCCCACCGTTCATGTGATAGCAACGTTGTCAACTTTGCAACAGAACAGTGACTGGAGACCAAACATCTGCCGATGGCTCCGAGCTCATTTTGGTTAGCTGAGAGATAACTAGAGAATACATGTGGGTCCCAGCTCAAAATTCCTGCGCAAAGCGACGTAGCTCGGTTATTTGTAAAAACGCGGTATTAATACCGTGCACAAGAGCTTTCGAAGATTAATAAAGTGCGTTTTGCACACTCACAGCAGTGCCTCAACTGAACTACATGTGTCCAGCGTCAAGTAATTTATACCTCTTTGTTATACTTTTAAACACCAGCTGTTTACGGGGCGCAAAGTAAACAGCTGATGTTGGATGTTCTGAAAATGTTGATTGTTGTGGGACTAACCTCTGCAAAACAGATCTTTAAAAAAATCTAAAACAGTAATTTAAAATGTGGCTGTAGGAAAAACGTTATGTGTATTACGGGTGCAAAGTTTACGGGGGGGGGGGGGGGGGGGAATGTTTATCTCGTGCGACAAACTCAACGTTTTGCAAGATACAACAAAAACTATAAAAAGTAATGTTTCCCCGTTGACTTTATATTTTATAGTTTCGCAATTTTAGTACAAACAGTAGCCAATTTTTTAACAAAATGGTGGCAATTTCTTATGGTATCCCCAATTTGTATACTGTATTTTGATTATACTTACAATTTGAAGGCTTTTTTACTTCAGGGTAATTTTTTAAATAAACTCACTGGGATATTAGTTGTAGGTGCTCACTTTTTAATTAAAAGTTTGACGTTTAAAAATACATTTTGTGTGGCAATTTACCTCACTCTCTATTATTAAAGCAAGCAAATTTTAAGTAGTCAAGTTAGGAAATGTAAATACCAATGCTGTACTACAATTTAAACAAATAATTTGTGGAAAATTATCAAAATCTCGGACTACTGGTACTTTAAACCCAGGAGTTAGCAGGGCTCTATAACAGGGGCTAAACCGTTTCTTTGATCTCGGCACTGTGACGTCACTGTGCTGATAACTGCAATTCTAGAGCAGTGGACTCCTTGTGCGCGCAGTCGTTAACTCGCTGTTGTACTCGACGAAAACGCTTCAGTAAAATAAAACTTGCATATTATTAATCTACATAAAGTACGGATTCTAACAGTATAAAAAACATTTATTTTAACAGGTATTTCGAATTTTAATAGTTGAAAATATTTTAGAATTATCACTGACTGACATGGAAAAGTTACTAAGCGAGGAATTTTTTTATTTTTAGGTTCCAAACGAACTTCCAGCGGGAAAGTTGTAGCCAATGAATTGATCTAAACTTTTCAATTCACCGAGTTGTGATAAAATGATTACATCATTATGAAATCGTTTTTAAATGAGCGCGAGGCGGTGACGCGTCGCCACTCCCGGTGTGATATTGTTTGATACTGGGATATTTACATCCTCATCCATTACGTTTATGTACATATTGTTATTTTAAGGTAATTAGTAAATCACTTGTCCCGAGGTAATTATGCCAGCTAGAAAAAAGTAAGCATTTTATTTCTTTGAATGTACGTAATAATTATATTATTTTTTAAACGTTAACATCCAACTTTAAATTTTTGTGTCCACTTCAATAATATCAAATTTTAATTATAAGTTATAATTAGTTTATGTTAAAATAAAATGCTTAATTTTTTTCTAGCTGGCATAATTACCTGGGGACAAGCGATTTACTATATTACCTTAAAATAGCAATATGTACATAAACGTAATGGATAACGATGTAAATATTCCAGTAACAAACAACTGTACTTCGGGAGTGTCGGCGCGGCACCTCCTCGCGCTCATTTAAAAACGATTTCATAATGATGGAATCATTTTATCACAAATCGGAGAGTTGAAAAGTTTAGATCAATTCATTGGCTACAACTTTTCCGCTGGAAGTTTGTTTATAACCCAAAAATAAAAACATTCCTCGCTTAGTAACTTTTCCATGTCAGTCAGTGATAATTCTCAAATATTTTCAATTATTAAAATTCTTAATACCTGTTAAAATAAAAGTGTTTTATACTGTTAGAATCCGTACTTTATGTAGATTAAGAATATGTAAGTTTTATTTTACTGAAGTTTTCCATCGAGTTACAACAGCGAGTTAACGACAGCGCGCACATTACTGAAACCAGCTGGTGAGTGTCGGCATGGTGACGTCATAGGCGATCGATACTGGGTCACCGTAAATTAGCAAAATGGTATAGCCCTTGTTATAGAGCCCTGGGAGTTAGTAAGTCATGAAATTAATATTGGTCGTAATAAATACTTTGAATTATTTGTCTTCAGTCCGTGTTGTAGATCTAGCTACAGCACTCACTGTCGGCTTCGTCAGGCTTATACTAACATATACACTAGTAACACACATCAGAGTAAACTCATCGTTAATATATAGTCAAATGATAGTGACCACATTATTAAGGTATTTCTTAAGGTGGGATACTATTGGTAGTGTTTCAATTTAGGTATGTTTATCAATAAATTAAATAGGTACAATACCTGCTTTTTTGTCTTATCTAATCCTTAAATCACTATGTGATTACCGCGGTTTCGGGTAACCTATGTACCCATCTTCAGATCACAGAAATAAATAATTCCCTTCATGAGGTCGTCAAAACATTGAAGTTAATACACAAAACAAAAATCACAAAACACGTCACGAAACACATTAAAACAATTTCTCAAAAAAACAAATTAAAAACATCGATTAGGCCTAATCACACTTACCGGTCACAGTAAAACGCTTAATACGACTGCCATGGCGAGGTTTGGAGTCTATTCCTTCCCTTTGCCTTGGTCCTTATCACTGTTTGGTTGAGAAGCGTTACAACCCTGCAATTTTATCATCGTGTCGAACACAATATTCGCCGGGAAGGAAACCTTGTCGTTTAATAGGTGTTTATTTTTTGTTTTTATCGCTTTATAAATAGCAAACTCTTCCCATGAGCCCATATAGCGACCTTTCTTACATAGGCTACGTGTAGTATGTCCATGTCTCGGGAAAAATCTGTATAACCATGGTCGTTATTTATTAAATGCTCCGCGAAATTAGAAATTACAGTCCCTGGCTTCTTTTTGGTAAGTGTTCCTTAAACCGTTTTATAAAAGGACGCCCTGTTTGACCTATGTAATAACTTGGGCAATCATTACAGGATAGTTGGTAGACACCTTAAGCAACGAGATGTCAAAAAATGATGTTGTCACCACGTTCAGAACGTCCAACAAACTTGAGTCTATATTGAACAGACCTACTAACAAAAAGCTCGACTCAACACTACAAACGGGAATTCCATAGGCCCTTATGGAAAGACCAAAGGTCGGGAGTAGCAAATGAGCACCGATCATAGTCCCCAGAAAACGTTTTTGGGTCTCATTAAAAATCATGTCTATACTAATATTATAAAGAGGTAAAGTTTGTTTGTTTGTTTGTATGTAGGGGGTAATCTCTGGCACTACTGAACCGATTGAAAAAATAGTTTTACTATTAAAAAGCTACACTATCTCTGAGTAACATAGGCTATAATTAATTTCGGTAAAAACCCTTTTTTATTTCAATATTTGTAAATTTAGTCAGAAAAAATTCTTAGGTTAGATCTAGAATGATAAACCAACACATGTATTTACATTTATTACCATAGCAACCAATTGAATAAAATAACATAATATAGCTCCAATATTTCCATTAACAGCTGATTTCAAAATTTGAAGCAATTATTTTTGTATTTCTAGCTTTTAGGTTAGGGTTTTAAAGTGTAGATCTGAGCCTTGCTGGTTCTTTTAACCATTATTAACTGCTGTTATAAAATATAACAAATAATTTGATTTGAACATTTAACATGATTTACCATCTTAGTTTTGAGGTTATTATTAATCCTACACCTTTATTATAAATAAAACAAAACATAATATGTTTTAAGAAGGTTCCATTGGGGGTTGGCGTGCGGAGCACGCAGGGGTCTCCCCTAGTATATTATATGTATATATGTGTTCACAATCTAGCGGCCGCATTTTAAGTCCGATTTGGTTCAAGTTTTGTACGAATGTTGGTTGTCTACGTCGCTCGGACGAGTTTGTTAGCCAAAAAAAATCCAACAATCGGAAGCACGTTTTTTGACAGGAAGTATATTTTTTGAGATTTTTCCTACGAGAATGAATTTGTTTTTGAGTTTTTTCTACATATATAAATGTAGGATGTTATTCTGCATATTTTGTTTTTTGACGCTACCTTATAGCTCGCTTGGTTCCCCCAAAATCGATCGAAACGTAAAATACCATAGAAGTACCCGGTTCAAAGCCATGTGGTGGATTCTATCGTACGGGGGTTTGGCGTGCGAAGCACACAATGTTTTGTGTGTTGAAGATACTCCCAATATTCGGAATGGCATGCCTATCGGAACCGTCGTGAATAGACCTATTTCCCAAATTGTTGGTTGAAACCCTAAAACATAGGCCTATTAACTTAATTTTGGAAATAACTCAACTCACGTCAGTGGTTCAGCTGTGTGGTCGAATTAATTATTAAATCTACTCTATTCAATGCTCGGGCGGTATAGCCTTACTATAGCAGAGGAATCTATTTAAATCATTCAGAATTTGATTTGAATATAAACTAATGTACATAAATCTCTGTAAATATAAACACAGAAAAAACAAGAACTGTTAATTTCGCTTGTATGTTGTTTTTGTGTAATTCCTGTTATGTTTGCTTCAGTTTCAACATGTATGAAGTGTCATTGAGTTAGAATATATATGATGATTTTTTAATTATGTGTTATTGTAAAGTGACTGATATTGTGGTGAATTAATTTTATTGTTGTACAACTTGCTTTTAAAATCATTTGTTGGTAGTCAAGGCCGTAGCCAGGGGGGAAGGGTTAGGGGTCAACCCCTCCCCCCCTAAATCCCAAAATTGAGTAGTAAAAATTAATACTAGGTTTAAAAAGTGCAAACTAAATTATAAAATAGACAACACAACAGAGGATCCAACAACATACTGTATTTTACATCATTGTGCATTGCATGCATACTGATATTTAGATTTACTTGATTAAACTACAACGTACAATACACATGGATACAGTAGGTTACAGCCTTACTCTCTTGTGAGCTTGATCTGATCTATTAAATAAGAAAACTATGAAGGTTCAACAAAAAAACCTTACTCTAATAAAACACGGAATGCATTGTGTATTGAAAATTCTCCCAATATGGGGGTTGGCGTGCGAAGCATGCAATGAATTGTGTATTGAAAATTTTCAAAAACGGGGGCTGGCGGGCGAAGCACGCAATGCTCTGTGTTCTGAAAATTCTCCTAATACGGGGTTTGGCGTGCGAAACACGCACTGCATTGCGTATTGAAAATACTCAGAAAACGGGGGTTGGCGTGCAATGCACTGTTCGTCGGCCGCTTGCCATAGTGTTCAGTGTTAAGGGTCGGCTCTAGCTGTCGGCCATGTTGGCTCACACTCCATAAGACCAGTGTTAAATTAAAATCCTAATTTGTCCTTTATTTTTGATCGGAAAATTATAAAAGATATGTCATTTTAAAGCTATGGTCAATATGCATGCAAATGGCTTTTTAAAAATTAAGAAAAATATTTTGTTTAATATTTCTTAACAATTTAAAACATTGATTTTTAATATTTTTTTATGTTGTCACTATTAATTATAGCGAAAAACTACCAAGCCATTCGCCTAAAGAATTTCGTCCCCAATATTTTGGTTTTTTTTTAAACCCTATTTGAACAATTGCAGGTTTTTAATGGATTTAGGCTGAGCAATGTCCGTGTAACCTACCGCCGCTATAGGGTGATTTTAAATATTTTTTACGTTGTAACTATTAATTATAGCGAAAAATTACTAAGCCATTCGTATGAAGAATTTTGTCTCCAAGAGTTTGATATTTTTTTAAAAACGCTATTTGAATAATTGCGGGTTTTAAATGGATTTAGGATGAGCAATGTCCGCGTAACCTACCGCCGCTATAGGGAGTCGCAGGTTGCTTTCTGTTTTACTAGAGTCGACCCCCACACATGTGCGTCCTTAGCAGTGAACGTGTTAAAAGGGTTTAGATTCAAAACCCCGGTCCGCCCCCCCCCCCAGTTTTCCTGGCTATGGCCTTGTTGGTAGGGTAGTTACTCTTTTGGTGAAAGGTAACGGCATGGCATAAGCTGTTCAAGGTGGACATGAAATATAGACACCAAATAGTTGTAATGTTCTACGCTATCTCAGATATTATGTAATGTAATACTGTTTCTTTAACAAACCGCCGTATGATTATAACTACAGTCTGATTTAAATTAGAACCGTTCTTGGTGGCAAGCGGTTGACAGAGTGGAGGGGCCGCGCTATTGCCAAATCTACGCATCGCTGTACTGCCAACGAACGGACTTCTCATAAATGTAAACGCTGCTTTACAACGTTGCATTTGGTTACTATGACAACCGCTGGGACGGTAATTGGTGGTTGGCTCTTGGGGTAGGAAGCCCCTATCGCTCACCCTCCCCGCCCGTGTCAGCCAAGACTGTTCTACTTTAAATCAAACTATAGAGCGTGAGTATGCGCAATGAGTAAAAGCTTTTGCTCTTGAGTAAAATGTCTGCATATAAGCAAATGCTCATTTTAATATGAATAACCATTACCTTACACTCACACCTTATACTCATATCTCTTACTCAGGAAAACTGAGCATTTATTTCAACAAAGAGATATTTATATCAAACAACTGATTTCAACTATGAAAAAATATAAAGCATAAAGGTTATGATAGGTTATGTTCGAAAATTTGAGTATTGGGTCTCTTGTTTTATAAGAATAATTATTAAAACAAATTTATTATTACTAATAAATAATTATAACCAAGTCCAGTTCTGGAAATTCAGACTTCGACTGTGATTCTGAAAATGCTAAAGGTAATGTCTGAAAATAGTTCATTACTTCTTTTTGCAAAAACTCAGACAAAGTTTCCAGAGCTCTTAGAAAAATCTCAAGTGCCTACAAGTGTATAAAAAGAATGAGGCGCTAAAAAATCCAACAAGGGTTTAGGAACAAAATTTTGGTAAACCTATAACATCAAAGAAAATAAAAAAAAAAAAAAAAAAACAATATGAAAAGTCGATTGAAGACAAAAACCGACAGAAATAAAACTGTAAACAGGCCTATTCAGTTGAATTCATGTGAAATGGTTTGACGCAAGCCGTTACTATAGTTCAAACTCCAGGTTAGTGTAATTACTTACTATTAATACTAAACTGCAAATAATAAAATAGAAAAAACATTATTTTCTAAATGATCCTTTAGATTATTTTTGTTATGCCTATACAGTATTATACATTTATTTTAATAATAGGCCTACCGACCTAAGTTTATTCATGAAAAAAATTTAGTAATTATTGTAAATCTGATTTTTCTTACAGGATCTCTGGAATTTGGAGTAACTAGTCCTATGCAAGTAAATATTAGATCTACTGAGAAAGATATTCAATAAAGTCCCGAAATTTTTGATTCTGCTTCAAAAATATTTGATAACAAAGAAAAGCCAAAAAGAAAAAAAAATGTTAACGGACAAATATGAAACAGATGAGACTCGCGGTCTTTCAATTCTTGAACTGCAACGTCTGGTGTTGTTAGAACAACTAGCCACAGCAAGGACACAAAAAGAAGCCGCAGAAGCCCAAAGTGATTACTTTAAAAGACAGTTGCTAGAAATTAATATAGACTTATAAAATAAACACACAAAATAAAACATACAGTATTACTTTTTATTAAATTTTATATAATTTGTTGA
>JAGFPH010004536.1:10836-28620 GCA_018207615.1 Philaenus spumarius | reverse complement strand
AACAACAGATGAGAATGAAACAGTAGGCCCTAAGTTTTTTCATTGTGTTTGTTTTTATTTTACTAACCAAACCTAAAAAACGATGTTGGTTGTGAAAATAATTATAGGCCAGTCGGTAGAGGTCATTTTAGACCAAAAGTTCCAGTAATTTACAATACGGCTGATTTTTTTTTTAGAAGTACATTAAAGTATGTAGATTAACATTAAAAAAAGTTTACCAGTCTATCGATTTCCCAAAGTCGAAAAAAAATCGATTATCATTTTTTTTTCGATTATCCTTAATATTTCGAGCTGGGATGAAGATAGAGAAAAATAAAAAATACCACCGTGTAGGGGAGGTATTTTCAACAATAAAGGTCATATGTATTTATTTCGTCCGAGCAATGGTTTGTCTGGAAAAAATTCTGTAATGCAAGTATGTATTTTGCAAGCAGGGGAAATCACTAAAAGTTTAAGTCTCATTCATATATGAAGCGTTGAATCATTCTAAATTGGCCGAATTTAGTACCTACATACCAAATTTCATGAAAATCGGACCAATAGTGTCCCGTCTGGTCGTGTATACATACTGACACACTGACAGACAGACACCACGTTAAAAACACTTTTTTGGGTTCAGGGAGCACCAAAACAAAAAATTCCACTAAAAATATTTTTGGGTTCAGGGAGCACCAACACAGATAATTGCACTAAACAATTTTTTGGGGTTCTGGGAGCACCAAAACAGATAATTCAACTGAAAATTCAAATTCGAACATTTTTACGAAAACAATACTTTCTCCATATACTACGTATAGGGTGGAGAAAGTAAAAAAACAAACGAAAAACACCAAGAACAAAAAAGTCTGAAAATAACTTTTAAAATCCAAAATCATCATAAAATATAGGGTGTTCCTACAATTCAAAAGTTGGCAGCCGTATTGGAAAAATGGCGGGTAAAATAAAGATTTCAAAGCCACCAAGTTAAACAGAAGTAGAAGTCCAGGGGAGTTACTATTTCACATTTTTAGATTTCAAGAGAAACTGCTTTCACTCTTATATCATTCACCTGTATACTTTTTTTTAAATATGTCTAAGTCAAAGAAAAACACTTCATGTTTGATTTGTTAAGTATTAATATTGTTGGGAATTAATGTACAACTTGCTTTGAAAATCGTATGTCGGTAGGGTAGTTACTCTTTTCTTGATAGGTGGCAGCACAAGATGGGCAAGGTGGAGATGAAATAATGCTGCTCTGGATATAGACACCAAATAGTTTTAAGGTAGTTACACCATTATAATCCCTTAAATGTAAGCAATCAAAATAATTTAATGTAAGCTCTCCCTTGTGCTGATTTGGTCCCTATCACAGCACCATACACACTTACACTACTTGCATCATATATCTACGTTCGTTGATATCTACTTATATAAAGCTAGTAGGCGATGATAACCACCTAGGTTTTTCGCCTTTAAAAACCAAAAAAAAAAAAAAAATAAATAAATAAATAAATAAATAAATATATAAAGCTAGGCGGTAACACTGATTCACTGACATAAACTATGAGGCACTTCCCATAATCGTACCCCCTTGCCCTCATACTTGAATTAAAGCTCTCGCTGAGAAACTTTCAAGAAAATTGCTAAAAGTTAACATTTTTAATTTTGAAAGCACCTTTTTTCCTGGAAAGGTTTTTTCAATTGTTTCATTTTTCCACTTTGATCGCGTTTTGTAAGAAAACGGTAAGAGATAGAAAACAATGTTAAATACAAAAGTTGTAGAAAATTAAATTTCAAACAAGAGATTTTTCGTCAGATTCAAGATCCAATCATCCGTTCAGCCGCTATTCACCCGAGAAGGAGCTCCGGCACACAATCCTTCAAATTTCCCATGTTAATCTTATGAAGGTAATGTTTAATGAGTTTGAGTCAGCTGCCAAATAAAACAGCTGATTTATGCTCGGTCACCTATGTACAAACGAGCCAAAGACTAACGAGATTCTTTAGCGAATTTTCCAACTGCGAGCGAAGCGAAGCAGCCATCTGAGGCCAAAACAGAGCCCCTAGTAGATTATATTCTTACTAATCTACTGGTTACGGCCTATAGTTACACTTGCATTGTAGTAAACAAATAATTATACTCCAGTAAAAACTATAACTACCGCTACCAAGCAGTCAGCAGAAAACTAAAATCATATTGTTTTGGCAATTGCTTCATCAGGCGTTGCTGCGACTTTGCTTGGTGGTGGATGGATTGCACATTCAGCACTCAATTTGCCATTAAACGTTCACACGAATCCAGACGCAATGTGTAACATAAAAAAGAATTCCGGCATGGCTAAAGTTTTGCAAACTCAAAATTATTATCTGGGATGAATGCACTATGGCCCACAAGCATTTACTTGAAGCTCTCGATAGAACGATGAAGGATACCAACAATAATACAAGACTTTTCGGTGGCGCTCTACTGCTGCTGTCCGGTGATTTCAGACAGACATTGCCAGTCAAATCACGCGCTACAAACTAACACATGTATGAAACAATAATTCCTATGGCAAAATATCAATACTTTACGTCTTAACATAAATATGCGTCTTCAACTGCAAACGATAATTTGAATTTGTCATTCTCCGAACAATTGTTCAACATTGGCAATGGAAAAATTCTATTGCATCAAATTACACAATGCATCAAATTACCAGACAATTTTTGCAACATGGTAGTCACGAAAGATGTTTTGATTGAAAGCACTAATTACGTTAATCACACGTGGCCACATGAACGAACTATTTTGGCCCCAAACAATATCGATGTTAACACTATCAATTTCAAAATACAACAGTCTTTCCCTGGCAATGAAATATTGTTCAAATCGACCGACACTGCTGTCAGTCCTGACGAAGCACTCAACCATCCCGTTGAATTCACTGGATTTACCGGGAACGCCACCACATAATTTACGATTAAATGATTAAATGATTGGTTCACCAATCATTTTGCTTCGGAATTTAAATGCACAAAAGCTATGCAATGACAATCGATTAGTCATAACCAAAATCATGGGCAATGTTCTTGAAGCTACGATTTTGAACGGTAAGTTTCAAGGTGAAGTTGTTCTCCTGCCACAGATCCCAAAGTTCCCTTCAGATTCACACATTCCATTCAGACACCTCCAATTTTCAATTCGCTTGGCTTTCGCAATGACTATAAATAAGTCTCAAGGCCAAGCAATGTCCATTTATGGTTTGGATCTAGAAAATCTGTGTTTCTTGCATGGCCAATTATATGTTGCGTGTTCTTCCGTCGGCAAACCATCAAGTTGTTCATTTATGGATGTTCACCTCAGGCATTAACGAAAAACATTGTTCATCAACTTGCATTAAGTTAAAAATTAAACACGTTTTATTTCTTTTAGTTTTAATATTCAACATTTATTTCAATACCGGTACTTTACTTTTTACAATTATATTAATAAAAATATAACTGTCATGAAAATGATTAGAGTTTTTTCTTTGTTTGCTATTATTTAATATAAATGCAAATCATCAAAATTTGCATCATATGTTATTGGTAATTTGTCACAATCCTCTGCTACTCGCAGTCCATCTTCGGTGTACATATAGTTCGATGGATCCACAGTGTAGAATCGTCCATTTTCATGAATCCCAACATCACCAGTCGCCTGTAAAACACATTATTATAATTACCACCATTCTCACGAAAAGTACTCCTCTTTCGCCAAATTGCCAATGAATGACAAGCACCAAATATCGTCCTTCCATGATACAAGAATTGAACGGCGAAGTATAACTAGAAATTGCATTCAATTTTAAATTTTGCTTTGGACAACAACAAATCACAGTCAATATGAAAATATTGAAATGTCAAATTTAATGTTCTGTCCGGACCGATGTCCCCAGGACGGATAGGTGGGGCTTAAACACGCCCCCTGTCTGCTCCTGCACTCGCCGAGAACTCATCTTCTCAGTACCGGTACCCTCCTGTCTGCCACTGGTCTACAATATATATAAATATATTCAGACAAATATTTCGAATTGTAACAGATATCTCGAATGCAAATGTGCTGTTTTATTAGTTGGAAACTGTCCAATTGCAGGGGTTTACCGAAACATTTATATTTTCAAAACTTTAAGAGTGACGTCTGATTGGAAGGCAGTTTTAGAAAATTCAAATCTTGACGAATCAAAAGGTATCTTTATATTATTCTCAAAATATTTCTGTCGAGCGATATTGAGCTTTAAAGAAGTGACAAAGTTGAGTAATTTTTTGTGTTTTCATGCGCGCCAATAGCTTTAAAGAAAACTACAATTTTAAAATGATGATTACATATGTAATGTAAATAGGCCTATACGTTTTAGAAAAAAATTGTAAATACAAAAATTAAAGTTTAAATCATTTCCTTTCCAACGGTTTTTGTTTTATCGCGATTAGATGATTTTTAGTGTCTCATAATAATAGGGTGTCCCAGGGACGGAGAGTCCTCATCCGGACGAGGAACAAGGGACAGAAGGTTATTCTCAAGTGTCACTTAGTATATAGTTTATCGAAAATTCAAATATAGAAAAAAATTTGTTGAACCAGCTAATAGCAGTCAAGCAAACTTTCGGGCAGGGCAACGTCTGCGGGGTCTGCTAGTAGTATATACAAAGTAGTAGATCATGGCTATTGAGAAGTGATGAGATTCATAGCTTATTGATGGACTCTGATGCCGAAAGTTAAGGTGAATGAGATTTTTTGGGGGGAATGACAGGGATAATGTCTCAGATTTTGTTTTTGAAGAATATGATCATCATGCAGATGAAGAAAGTGCAGTACAAGGTGATGATGATGATGATGATAAAAACGGATGGCCAATGAGCATAATGGTATGATAATATGGACCACATTATAGTGCCATAAATGCAACGATTTTGTACAATATAAAGCCAGAGAATGAGAAAATGCCAAGAAGAAAGTTTTTGCAGGAATTGTCCCTATCAATGATCAAGCCTTTACTACAAGAAAGACTTGCAATACCAACAGTTCACAGAAATATAAGCTTCATTATTTGTGATATTTTAGGTATACAAAATTAAGAAGTAAGAAGTAAGAAGAGTGCAACAAGAAGACGGCAGAGAAAATGTTTCTGTGACCAGGGGAAAGACAGAAAAACAAAGCAGCCCAGGTTCTTCCTGCAAGAGAGCGATGTGTGATGAACATAGAGTAGAACTGTGCTGCGAGTGGGTTGAGTAGAGAAAATGACGTCATGGCTAAGATAACATTACAATAATTAATAAGATATTTTGTGATTTTTTGAAAAATATTCTTTGTGTTGTTTACTTTGATTGTGTTGTTTCTTCCAAAATCTAAGGTTTTTTCTGTAATAAATAATACATAATTTTGAAAACACTGCAAAATCTAACAAATTTGTTCAACAATTTGCAATTTTTCAATTGTAGACAAACAATAAATTAAAAATATACTGAAACAGTAGTTATAATCATGTACCTGAAAAACTAACCATAGATTTCAAACACATTTGCAGAAAAAAACTAATTTTGATTTAAAATTTAAACATTCTCTAGCCAACAATTTATTCCTTCTCTGTAAAAGAGTATTTTCACAGTCGAATAGGCTATATTCTGAATAAATAACATCTACAAAGCAGTATACTATAAACAATAAACCAGCAAAACCTCACAAACTTTCTACTTTTACCTTTTTCACTTCAAGAAGGATCATTTTATATAAAACAAATTGTATTTCCAATATGTATTGTATTAATCATTACATCTATTATGTTTTTAATCTGTAGATAAGAATCATAATATTTGTGTTGGTGATATGCTGCTACCTAGCGTACAACATTACAGTTATTTGATAATATACCCACAGCAGAATTATTTCATCTCCATCTAGACCAGCCTGTGCTGCCATCTATCACGAAAAGCGTACCTACCGTACCAACAAACGATTTTCAAAGCAAGTTGTACTCTTAATTTCACAACAATAAAATTATCAAACAATTTACAATAATACAAAAAGTCAAACATGAATTATTTTTGTTTAAAGTAAACATAGATTGAATAAAAAATTAAACATGTACATAATAAGTACGCTTACGCATAATGATTGTTACGTTAGACCTTGTAAAGTTATTTTAACAGGTGACTATTTGTGAGCAGAAGTAAAACAAAATAGATAAAGGTACATAGAAATTCAATAGTTTCTGTAAAGTAATTTTAAAATTTTGGTATAAAACACGTATTATTGTACGTGACAGCCACTACTTATCATCTGTTTTAGCGTAGAACACTTATTTGGTGTCTATATTCCGAACAGAATTTTATTTTCATCTCCACCTTAAACAGCTTATGCCGCCACCTATCACGAAAAGAATAATTACCCTACCAACAAAATATTTTCAAAGCAAGTTGTACAATAAATTACATTACAATATAAAAAACTTCACAATAATACTTAAAAAATCAAACATGAATTGTTTTTCTTTGATGTAGACATACAACAAAATATTAAAATATTACTAAGCTAATTTTCTACGTTTTATCAATAGCGGGGAACATATATAAGCTTTAAAATAAAATTATTACTATATTTTCTCCGTCTAAACAATCCTTATCCTTATATATATATTATTTAGCAAAGGTGTTTTTTTTATCGCTGAGCGATATCTCCCTTTATTATACATCAAAATTAATTATTCAAATATTATTTTAAAGCTTAAGTTCCCCGCTATTGACGAAAAATAGACAAACACCTTAAAATTTACGTTTTCTTTACAAAAATTGGTTTAAAAAACTTTTATATTATACTTCATATGGGTTCCTAATGATAGGCGCCATCTATTAACAATCTGTTTTACTAACATGACAGCTGTTAGTTAGGTACAAGTGCAATCTATCACGCAAATCAAACAGATTAAATCAACGTAAAGTGTCATAAATAGTTATAAACTGTTGTTTATAAACCAACGTAAATAAATAAAACTAACTGAATTAAATGAGCGTATTAAATCAGCTAAGTTTTCCTAACTTGCGAAATTTTCGCACGGGTCAGTTAGTTATTACATATATTAACTGTTTCGGTGAGAATAAACCACCATAATCAGATCACTACTAAATTTCGTAGTATTTTTTATTATTTTATTTTATGTGTTTCAACGTTTTACATGTGACCATATGTGTGTGAAGTGTAAAGTTTTAATAATGTGTACTGTTTGTTATTTTATGGCTTGACAAGTAAACATTATCGTGCTTTTAATGTGGAAAATAATTACTACGAAATTTTGTGATATGATCTTATGATGGTGGCTTAATCTCACCGAAACCGGTAATCTTTGTGAATAATAATAAGGATTGTTTTCACAGAGAAAATATAAGGTAATTAATTTATAATAATAACATAACTATGGTTAAATCAGCAATCCTGGTAGCTATAAGCACAATGTTTTGAAATTATGTTCGAATCAATAATTTTGATGAAAAATTAAGGGAGATGTAGCTTTGCGCTAAAAAAAAAAAAAAAAAACTGAGAAATAATATATAATATACGGTAGCTGACCTGTGGAATATTTCGTAAGTTAGGAGTATTCCTAAACTTACCTGATTTAATTCAGTTAATTACGTTTATTTATTTACGTTGGTTTATAAATAACAGTTTATAAAAATGTAGATTACTTTACGTTGATTTAATTTGATCGATTTGCGTGATAGATTACACTTCCATAAACATAGTAAACAATCTAACAGTTGTCATGTAAGTTAAGCAGATTGTTAATAGATGGCGCCTTTCATTAGGAACCTTAAAAAGTATAATATAAAACATTTTAAAATCAATTTTTGTAACGAAAACATGCACTTTAACTGTTTGTATATTTTTCTACAATAGCGGGGAACATAAGCTTTAAAATGATCTTTGAATAATTAATTTTAATGAAGAATTAAGCGAGAACCCTAAAGCTAAGAGAGAGAAAAAAACACATTTGAGAAATAATATAGGCCTACATATAATGAAATGATATCATAAATGACAATTACTATTATATTAGATTTGTAACTATAAAAGCATTTTTCTGTTCTACAACTATTAACTATATATTTCAAATGCATCCTACAGAAATTTGATTTTAATGAACTATAATGCATGAATGTACACCGTCAGGGCTTCTGGTACTATAATTTTTTAACGATACAATGAACTAACCTACACTTTATACAAGTATCCTGCAGATGTATTTATTAACTTAGGTAAACATCCACTTTGCCATAATCGCTTTCTTTACTATAATGTTTCCTGCTATTTGCATAGCACACACATTAAATTTAATGTCAACTATTATACCGATAAAATTGAATACAGCGAACAGCTCTGCCTCTACTACGATGGATTTCTATTGACATACATAAGCCATGGTTGTTCTCCTTTGAATGGAAAGTAAACAGTTTATCGCGCGAGAGAGAAAATAAATATTAAATGGTAGAATTCACAACGAACACGCTAAAGCTTAGTAGCCTACGTATCATCGTTACTGAATGTCGTGTTTCTTACAGTTAAAGGGTTCTCATGACATTTATGTTCGTTAAGATATTTCCTATATAAGTTTTTTAATTATTAGAAATGAAAAGATTCTAGATTGAAAAAAATATATATAACTAATCCAAATGGCTAAATCTAAATTTATATTTAAAAAAGTTGTTTCAGATAGTAAAGTTTTATCAGTTATCAGAAACTACGCCGGTTGCAGCTCTCTACATGGCGTAAGATACATTTATAAAAGTAAAACTCATATCTACGACAGGTAGGCGTATTTTTTATATGTTTTAACTTTTAATAGCATTCATATTTGTTGGTGAAATTACAAAGATATTTTTTTAGTATAATAACTATACCATACTTATTTTGTTCTCTTGTTTATCCGCATTGCTTAACTTAGTTTGTTCTTTGCTTGTCGCGTTTCGGTTAGACCCCCATCATCAGAAGCGTATTGTCAATTACAATTTGTCATACCATTTTCAGATGACGGGGTCTACTGTCTATGAGATATTTTAGTGGAAATATAATTACCATATGACTTATGTAATGACTTATTCAGTCAAGTAGATGGTGTCGAGTAAAATACTGTTTTCGAAATAAGAGATAAAGCTAAATTTAAACTCGTTGCAATATACAAAACTTAAATTTAATTATCATAAATATTATTTCTCAAATGTGTTTTTTTATGGCAACGCCATATTTCCTTTAGTTCTTCATAAAAAATAATGTTTCAAACACCATGTTAAAGCTTATGTTCCCAGCTATTGTAAAAAATGTACAAATAGCTTACAATTATTGTTTCTTTTTTTAAAACAATTTATAAATTACAATAGGTAATCTAGAGCACCGGATATGCTTAAATTACTGTTTTTGTGGTTTAACTCACCGCCAGCAATCCTTTTTGAAGTAATCCTTCTGTTTACATGTGTATCACGACACGTGTTTCGGACATATTATTCGTCCATCGTCTTGTGATAAAAATAATTAAAAACACACTTAAACACATTCAACACAATACAACATAAATAATACAGTCACTTGTATGCGCGCACAATTAATACATACAGCTGACACACAGTGCACTGGCTAATCTACCTTTTCATCAGTAGAATAATAGTTCCAAATAACAATTTTTTAAATTTTTTTATTTTTAAGAGTAATTTTCCCATAAAAAATCATAAAATAACGGACAAATCAATTTTTCTCAAAAACGGCCCGAACGATTTTGATAAAATTTTTATAGTTTATAGTACTTTAGGTCCCTAATAAACTGTAAAGTTGTAATCAAAATCGCTAGAGCCGTTTTTGAGAAAAGTTGATTTTTCCGTTATTTTAAGGGTTTTTATGGGAAAATTACCCTTAAAAATTAAAAATTCACAAAAATGAAAAAAATGCCTGGAGATACCGTGGATTGGTACCTCATACCAAATTTAATCAAAATCAGACGACTGGTTTAGGCTCTAGGTATGATAACATCCACACACACACCCTCACACACAGACACACCCCCACACAGACATCACTCCGAAGACCACTTTTTTAGGTTCAGGGAGACCCAAAACGGATATTTCCACCAAAAACTCAAACTCGAAAATTTTGACGATTACAATACTTTCTCCATATACTATGGTATAGGGGGAGAAAGTAAAAAAAACGACAATACGTTCTCATATTTTTTTTAACAACTCCATATCTCCCACAATTCTTTAACAAAATTAATAATTTAAACGTCATTTTAAAGCTTATGTTCTCCGCTATTGACGAAAAATAGGCGAATAGCTTAAAATAAATGTTTTCTTTAAAAACTTGATTTAAAAAACTTTCATATGAAAGTTCGTATGATTCCAAAGGAAAGGCGCCATCTATTAACAATCTCTTTAACTAACATGACATCAGTTAGTCTGTTTACATTCTATGCAAGTGTAGATTCTATCAATTAAATTAAATCAACGTAATGCGTTGTTAACCGTTATTTATAAACCAAGATAAATAATAAACTTATTTCATAAATACCTGTGTATCACTTTTTTGTGGTGCTCACAGTCCTGCTTAATGTCTCTATAATTCAACGAGACAACGATCGTTTCGCCTTTCGATCAGGCATTTTCAAGTCACTTTAATTCATAAACAATGATTGGCATTATTTTAATGCACGTCAAGAGTAACATATAAAGTTTTACACCCCAAACATTACACAACACAATTAACATTTTTTTAAGCAGGACTGTGAGCAGCACAAAAAAAGTGATACACAGGTATTTATGAAATATTTATACCCAGTCCAGTAAGGCAAACAAACAAAAATAAGTAAATAATAAACTTAATTAACTGAATAAATCAACCTACTAAATCAGGTAAGAACTCATAACTTGCAAAATTTTCACTCGGGTCAGCTAGTCAATATTTGGTTCATGATCTTACAAAAGTGTGCCATATTATAAAGGACTGAGTACATTTTATTTAACACTTCAAGATTTAGAAATAAATACTATTTCATTGAAGTCAAGCTACGTGTAAGATAACTGAAAGTGTTAATATTTCTAGGATATCCTGGTTGATTATATTCCTCGCATCTGTAATAATATCATGCGCTATGGGCCATCGACTATGGGTACTGTACCGCATGGTGCCTACAGTGATTTCAGTGAAGGATACGCACCAGCCTCTCTACACAATACCGTTTCCTGCCATTACAGTTTGTCCTTCCATTAAGGTGAAGAAAACCGTAGGACAAGAAATCCTTTCTAAGTAAATATACAGTTTTAGAATTTAAATAATAACAATCTAGAACACAAGTTGTACGTATATTCTTAAAAGTAATAAGTTTATTTACTCAAACTTGTTTCAGCTATACTGTCCCCATTAGATATGTGGGACATGTCGATATATTGCTCGATGAGTGCCCATAGTTTAATTGAAACGCATAGCTCGCTTTAGCGAGCCTAGGCTAATCAACCTTAACCCGAGGTTAAACTAATCCACTCTCACCACACTAATTTTTCAACCCAAACACTTTCACTATACCGTAGGCCCTTTGGAACCAGCTTTGATGATTTCGCACTAAATTAAGCAATACACTCCGAATCGGTAACACATTTTGTACACAAGTAATAATGGGGTTCGCCATTAGGCCTAACCGGCCATTTTGGACGGTTATCAACTCACTTCTTGGGGTTAAATTACCTCACCGTGCCTGTTGTCGCATTTCGTGATCGCCCCCTTGCGCCCGGAATTTAGCCTGCCATAATATCAAACACTTACCATTAAAAATAACTATTTATACGGTTTAAATACGATTTTATTGGGACCAGTTGTGCGACGATGGTTCTCCCGCAGTTCCTGTTCTCACTCTGCCCTTTGAAAAAGCATGCGCGCACACCAGCAAGCGTATGACGTCACATTCATACGTCATAGTCTTGCAATATATTTGTTTGGTAATTAGAGAATAAATTTATACTTATTCCCTTTGTCGAGGGACCAATTAGTTTTGAAATATAAAACTAATAAAATATTTATACAAAATTGTGTACATATAATTAAACGAATCTATAGTAAGTGATCCATATTATAATGCTGTTACAATACCTTGAAACAAGTTCGTCCTGTGACCACTAAAAATGGCGTCTCTTTTGGATGTCAACGTAAAATGAATCCACTAGGAAACGTGGTGGAGTCTATGCACTTTCGGCGAGCTAGCTAGCTTATAAAACACAGTTCACTTATATATAAATCACTATTTATTGGTTCATATGTACACAAGAAAAGGGCTAACATAAAATAATAACTTAAAGAAAATAAAATCACTTCTTTGTGGTAGACACAACGCGCACTTCGCGAAACAATAGAGTTTATGAATTATCAGTTTGTGAGCTATACACAAATTAATTATTGAGAGGTTTGTTTTAGTTAAATTGAGCGAGAGTGAGAGACAGAGAGAGAGAGAGAGATCTTAGTTTCGCGCACTGGTATCTGAGTTTTAACATATAATTTCCATTCGACTTGGATCGGCAAAACAGAACCGCGTGGTTTCTTAGCATTTCCGCCCAAGAGTAGATAATTATAATTGTGACCAATCAAATAGTAAAATCATAGGTCACGTGGCTGGCAGATCAAGATAAGCGAAATTCCATTTTGACGGTTGACTGAATCTCTAGGAATCTATGTATTGACTTCACAAGCATGGTAAGAGCATTTGTGTGGTGGGGAGCGCGGTAGTTTGCATAGGCGCTTTCTGTACTTAACAATATTTGTATCCCGATATATCGGTGATATCGATGTATACCAAAATATCGAAGAATTCATACTATTTTTGTGAATAATGACATTTAACCTTCAATCTGGGGGATTACAATATTTTAGCTTTATTTGTAGTTAGAGTTAATGTACGTAAAAGTACAAATTGTGCGTCACGCTGCCCTGCTAGTTAAGTTGGCACTGTTGGCGTTATTTATTTGTTCTGTTGGCAGTTGGAAGTCCTTTCTCCCCCACTAGCCAGCCTATCGGTTAGATCTAGAACTTTGCTTCAGAATTTTGTTGCCTATATCAAAGCCCACTAAAAAATACCGTTGCGAGGCGGCCAATAGGATGGGCGCGCAGCGTTGCCATATCTACTAGCCTCGAACACTCCTGGTATTTACCGCTCGAGGCTTGATCGCACAGTTTAAAGAATTATAAATGCGTTGAGTCAGCCGCAGTCAGTTAGAAGCGTGGGAAGAACGTGACAACGTCGCACTACTGCGATTGGAGCGTTCAAGGTCTCAGTGTACACAAGCCCGTCCCTCAACAGTATTCTTTAGTGGGCTTTGATATAGTGTGTTTTTCGGTGTTTAATATTTGATTACTTGTTCAAAATATATTTCTTTTCGTTTAAGTTGAATTATCTGTATGTTGCACTTCTATGCAACATAGGCCTACTTCATTATGTGAATGTATATTCCTTATATATTATTTCTCAAAGGTGTTTTTTGTCGCTAACTGATAAATCCCTTAATTCTTCATCAAAATTAATTATTCGAACATCATTTTAAAGCTTATGTTCCCCGCTATTGACGAAAAATAGACACAACCTAAAATTCAGGTTTTAATTACACAAATTGATTTAACAAAATGTACAATATACTTCATATGGTTTCTAATGAAAGGCGCCATCTATTAAAAATCTGTTTAACTAACATGATAGCTGTTATTTAAATGTTTTACATTCTATAATAAGCAAGTGCAAGTGTAATCTATCACGCAAATCAATCAAATTAAATCAACGTAAAGTGATACAAATCGTTATAAACTGTTATTAAATTAAACCAACGTAAATAAATAAACGTAATTCACTTAATTAAATCAGGTTAGTAGGCGTACTCCTAACATGTGAAATATTCGCATGGGTCAGATAGTAAATATTTCCATTGATGGATTTTGTTTTCAACATTATTTTATAATAACATTTATAAGTAGGAGTATTTCGTAAAAAAACATTATTAAATGAACATATTTCCTACTTCGGGTATTGACCGTGTTGAAAGCAGTTCATTATCAGGGTAGATTTTGCAGACGTATGCTCGTTGCTGGATTGAAACTATTTTCCACTCCCCGATCATATATAACATTAACAATAAAATTTAACTTTAGTTTTTATTGTAAATTAATTATCCGGTTCTTAAAACAATTTAGTTTAAATTTGTTTTATTTGAAAACGTAAAACATTCAGAAATATGCAAAAAAATCCATTTTACTTGTAAAGTTTATACAATTTCTTCCGATATATCGATATTTTCAATCAGATATTTCTTAGGTATCGATAAAAGAACTTGCGATATATCGATATTAAAAAAAATCTATTGACGCAAGAGCTACAATAATCAATCCATCTAATTTTACCAACTAGTGTTGTTTAACTATTGTACCTCTTGAATAACTAAGGATGGCGATATGGTACCGTTGAAACTCAGAGTAAATAAAAGAATCCATGTGAGAGAATCTGCCTTCCTTTATTCATCTCACAAGTCAAACTCAGTGTATTAAATATTCTTCATTTTCTAGATTCCTTCCACTGACAAACAAATCCAAAGAAGAAGCCATTGAACACATATTAAGCGCTGTTTCTTTAATGCAGTTTCCGAGTTATTTTAGAATGAAAAGCCATTTGCGAGAAAGTAAATATTACCATTCATATTTTGATGACCTGAATATCACCGACTTCATGCACGAGGTAAAACTGTTGGTTCTTAAACCGTTCCCTTGCAGTGAACATTCTGTTACTTGCTTGAAATCATAGTTTTAACAATAGTGTATTTTACCAGTAAATGTCTCCAACACAATAAATATAATATCTTTTTTAAAGTGGCTTTGTAATCGCTTAATGTATTTTGAGATATAATGTTATGTGGACTGTAGATATATCGCTACAATTTCTAAAAATAATTACATTTTTCAGGAATCATCTCTTTATTAAAAATAAACGGTACCAGGAACTGGCACATACTTTCTCACAACACATTTAAATTATTAAACAGATTTACTGTGACTTGTAGGGTGGGGTAGGAGAGTTTTTTTATTAAAGTTGGAGATTAACTAATAAATATTATTATTATTATCTAGAGAGAAAACTATTCGATCGATTTCGAACAAATTTGCACCAAACACGTCAATTAGGTCTTTATAGATGCACGTAAAAAGGTTTTGAAAATTTTTTAAAAACAACCCTCTTTATGGCCAAAAAACCCCCAAAAATCAGTTATTATTATTATTATTAGCTAAATGAGAATTTTTAGAAAGATGCGGGTTTTTGTATATGGTAGGGAACATTAAAGGCTACAAATAAGCCAAATTTTATCGAAATCGTTAGAGCCGTTTTTTTATAAAAAAATAATAACAGATTTTTTGGGGGTTTTTCGGCCAAAAAGGGGGTTGTTTTTCAAAATTGTTCAAAACACTTTTTCGTGCATCTATACAGGCGTACTGGACATGTCTGGTGCAAATTTAGTTGAAATCGATCGAATAGTTTTCTCTCGAGCTTTGTATACATACAGACATACATACATACAGACATACAGACATACATACAGACATACAGACAGACATTTTGTAAAAACCACTTTTTTGGACTCAGGGGGTCCCAAAACGGATATTTCCACAAAAATCTCAACATCGATTTTTTTTGCGATCACTATACTTTCTCTATACTATAGTATAGTGAGAAAGTAAATATATGTAATTAAATTTAATAATAAGGCTATATTATTTATTTTTGCCTAACTCTTTTAAAATATTGAAGGACTTTATCAAAACAATAAAATATATAGCTCCTTACATACAAAAATTCAAATCTTTCAACATTGTTTACAAAAGTGGACTGATATGTATATTAATATGTTTCATAAAAAGGGTGATTCAGAAGCGGCAATGTCTCGGTATCTCATTCTATAGCTAAAAATAAGAAAAAAAGTACATATAAACATAGGCCCAAAAACGCTTCGTTTTCCAGATATCCACCATTTTGTTTTTTTGTACAAAATAATTTATATCTAGATAAATGTTTGACTGATTGAGTTCAAACATAGCATGAAGTTTAACCGTGGAATGATATATCTCAAGAAAAACTAGAGATTATATCCTATCATGCGTTTCATAACGTCGGCTTTTTAAAATTTCAAACCTAAATGACTCAAAAACCAAACATTGTCAAGACACCTTTTTTGTAGCCTGATTGATACCCGGATCGGATGGTCTCACAGTCAAGACAATCGGATGAAGGATAATATTTAAGTTATGTGTAATAATTGGTTTGTTCAACCCGGCATCCTATACCAAAACAGTAAACATAACAACAATATTGTATGCACGTTTGCTGTCATTATCTTTAACTTATTATCCTTCATCTTAAGTTAAAGATAATAACAGCATATGTACATACAATATTGGTTGGTAGGCTGTAGGATGCCGGGTATCAAAAGGGCTACGGAAAAGGTGACTTGACATTCTTTGTTAAAATGTACGGTTTTTGAGTAATTTAGGTTTTAAATTTTCGAACAGCCGCCATTTTGAAACGGACGATTGGATTTAATCGCTTATTTTTCTTGAGATATATCATTGTTAGGTTAAACTTCATGCTATGTTTGAACTCAATCAGTCAAACATTTATCCAGATATGAATTATTTTGTACAAAAAACAAAATGGTGGATATCTGAAAAACGAAGCGTTTTCGGGCCTAAGTTTATATGTACTTTTTTCTTATTTTTAGCTATAGAATGAGCTTCCAAAACATTGCCCGCTAGTTCTAAATCACCCTGTATATAACATTCATACAACTAACTTTTAGTCTGTTTATTAAAAGCAATGAATTAAACATCTGCAAATGCCATTTTTCCTCAGTATGGATAAAATAATTGTAGTAACATGATATTTGTTTCAGACAATGCCTAAATGTTGGGAAGTTTTTAAGAAGTGTTATTGGCACGGTCAGTATGTGAATTGTTGTAGAATATTTAGTCTACAACATACAGAAGAAGGCTATTGCTATGCTTACAACTCGCTTACCTCCGAGAATACCATCCAATGGTACGTCCACAATTGAGATTGCAGTTGGTAAATTAGTTTAGTGTGTTTATAATTGCCGCAAAAACTTTTGTACTTTGTGTCAGTTTAGTACCTTAAAAGACGTTTTGGAGAACGAAGGTCTAACCGATGACGTCGGAGAGAACTCGAAGGACTGTAACTTACGTCGTAACACTGGTATGGGAACCGGATCGGGTTTAGAATTGTTCCTGAAACCTTCCAATCCGAAAGACAACATTGGTCCTTCCGGACAAAGGGATATCAATGGCGTCTCGGTTAGTTCCAACTATTTCATTTTTAACCGTTTTATTATCCGTAAAGTTGACATCTTTAAACCGGTAAATGTGTTTTTGTTTGTTTTAGATTATGGTACACAATTCTTATGAATTCCCTGATGCTGGCACCGGAACATTTGTAAGAAATACTCCAGGGGCACAACTGAGCATCGCGATCAGTCCAGAGATCACCATGAGTAGTGATAGTATCCGAGCGCTTGACACAGGGACACGTGGTTGTATATTTCCTGATGAACAACCTCTGAGGTTGCATCATGTATATACAGACAGTTCATGCCTCATTGAATGCAGGCTCAACTACATTGCACTCATGTGTAAATGTAAAATATATTTCTTTGTGACTCCAAGTAAGTGATCACTCGACCAATATGCATTGCTTGTTTTTGTGTGTTTTCTTTGAAATTA
>JAGFPH010004536.1:0-10826 GCA_018207615.1 Philaenus spumarius | reverse complement strand
GTTTTTGTGTGTTTTCTTTGAAATTAACTATATAACCCCATATATTTTCTGTTCCCAAACATCCTTATATATTACTAGCTGACCCGTACGGCGTTGCCCGTGGTGGTTGGTATTTTCAGTCTTTTTAACGTAATTGTATTCTTTTTAAGTGTTCAGCCAGTGAGTAGTATTTGGCTTTTATATATATATATAGATCTTAAATAAGAAAAACACTATTGTCATAATAATAAAAGATCTGAAATTATAATTTTATTAACTTTGATCCCCCCAAACCCCTCCTAAAATTTCGAAATTTTTCATACCCTTTCTTAGTGAGCACCTATGGCCCTAGAGGAAGCTACATACCAAATTTTATTCCAATCTGTTCGGTAATTTTGGAGAAATCGTGTTTTAGTAATTTTTACCCCCCAAACCCCCCTAAATTTTCAAATTTTTTAAAACCCTTTTTTAGTGAACACTTATGGGCCTAGAGGAAGCTACATACCGAGTTTCATTCCAATCCGTTCGGTAGTTTTGAAGAAATCGTGTTTTAATAACTTTGAACCCCCAAACCCCCCTAAAATTTCCAATTTTTTAAAACCCTTTTTTAGTGAACACTTATGGCCCTAGAGGAAGCTATATACTAAATTTCATTCCAATCCGTTCGGTAGTTTTGAAGAAATCGTGATTTAATAACTTTGATCCCCCCAAACCCCCCTAAAATTTCGAATTTTTTCAATCCCTTTCTTAAGCACCTATGGCCCTAGAGGAAGCTACATACCAAATTTCATTTCAATCCGTTCCGTCTTTTTTGAGAAATCGTGATGAGTGAGTCAGTGAGTGAATGAGTGAGTGAGTGGTATTTCGCTTTTATATACAGTATATATATATAGATTTTTCAAAAGTACTTGTTGTCGTTAAGCGATATCTCCCTTAATTCTTCATCAACATTAATTATTCAAGCATAATTTTAAAGCCTAAGTTTCCCGCTATAGACGAAAAATAGACAAACAGTTTAAAATTAATGTTTTTGTTGCAAAAAATTATTAAATAAACTTTTATATTATATTTCACATGGTTCCTAATCAAAGGCGCCAAACGCTTAACAGTTTATAACGTTTGATTCAAAAGATGTAAACAATCTAACAGCTGTCAATTAAAAAATAATTGTGGATAACCGATAGAGCCGTAAATATTTGCGGAGATGCGACGAAACCTTAAATAATTGCGAAGATGCGACGGGGCCTTAAAAAAAAGTTACGCGGGTTCAATAACATTTTTTACATGTAAAAAAAGTGTGTCCGGTGAAGGTTTCGGTGACAGTGACGGTGACGCGAGTTCAATCATTTTTCTCCATGTAAAAAAGTGCCTAAAGAAGTCTTCACTTCAAAAACCTATTACGAAATACAATTAAAAATAATGTATTACTTTAGTATTTATTATGTTTTAAATTTATCAGCGCATGATCATAGTTAAACAAGGTATGTTGAAATTTCTTTATTTATTATTTAAATTGCTTAAATAACTGTTTTACTTATACTTAAAAAAAATTTAAAAAAAATTATTTTTGTTAATTTCCTATATTCAATTTCAATAAAAATAAAGTTACTAAAAGTAATAATTTCATTAGAAAAAATATGTGTCTGTTATTACTTTTTGAATTTATTTAGTTACATTTTAATGATAAAATTAACATTTTGTATTGTTTATTTTTAGGAGACAGGTATCCTCCCTGTAGTATCCGGCATTTACTCTGTTTGGTAAAACACTCAAGTAAGAGATACAAAATAATTCTAATATTGTACTTCAAATTATAATATGTTATAATCAGACAAATATAAACATTTACTAAATTGCTTAAAATATTGAAAGCATTTTAAAGTTAGGATATAATTCATAATATCGTATTTAATTTTAAAGTGGACTTATATAAATTTTTACTAAGCTAAATCTCAATTAAAATGCTTTATATAAACATAATAATAATATACGTGCTAAACCTGCACTTGCAAGTTTCTCCATAACAAAAAAAAAAAAGAAAAAAGTAATTTATTGGTAAGGCTCTTGCTTTTTTTAGCTCAAAGAAATTATTAAATTGTAACCTTATTTATATTTATTGAATTAACGTCAACTTTATGATAGCGAAATACAAAAATAAGTTAGAGTGTGATTTAAAATTTTTACTTTGCTACAGCACCAAGTGGAACTACCTGTGTATGTTCTTCAACGTGCCAATAAAATTTTACTGACTAAAATACATTTTCTCTCCTAAAATTGATTAAAGATAACAAAGCAATTAATAGAAAACTTAATAAAACTGCGCGCTGTTCTTAAACATGTAAAATGCACTAGGTCTACTCAAGTTCACAAAATTATAAGTAGACTAGAGGGCTCCGCTCGCCAAAACCCGCTGTGAAGCAAACGCAAACATATTACCATTTGTGAAACAAAGGTGTCAATCAAGGGAAGTATAACAATTTATTTTTATTGTAAAGGGGCTGTTACAGCCCCCTCCCCAGTTCACCCATTAGACGTAACTATTTAAATTGCGTGTGTTAGACCCTATTATTTATTGTATTTCCTATAAAACACTTTAAATTTATAAGTGCCAAATTTTCAGTTCTCTAGTTTGAAGGAAAGTATAACCCATGACTACAAACTTAGAAGACAAACATTCGTCTTGCATTTATTTCAGACAAAACTATATTGGCGTTAAGCTAAGTTTTCGTAGCGGCCGCTAGGCAGTGCTGGGCGTCTTTTCTCCGTAGCTCAGTGTGCAAGCGAAAGCGCCGAGGGCTGACTGTCATCCCCTCTCTCTCGCAACTGCTGCGAGGCCACTCTCTTTCTTTTGCATTGACCGCGAGCGCTCTCTCTCACTCTGGCTGCGAGGGTAACAGTTGTCACCACCATCTAGCGGCCGCTGCGAAAAGCTTGATTTTAGTGGGGGAAAAACTGACTGACCATCCATAAGGAGTGTTTGTCTTATAATTTGTAATCATTTTTATAACAATCCAAATTTGTTTATAGGGGTTGTTTCTACATTTTCACCCCTTAACAGCACGCGATCAAATGTCAATCTATGATACTTTTTTTATGTATCTTGTAAGAAATGAATGTACAAATTTTCAGATCACTAACTTCAAGCAAAATGTAACAATTAATTTGTATTGTTTTATGGGTTGTTATCACATTTTCACGCTTTAGCAACTCGTGATAAAATGCAAATCTAGTTTACTTTTTCTATGTATCTTGTAAAAAATAAATGTATACAATTTAAACTCTCTGGCTAGGAAAGTATAACAATAAATTTTTATTTTTTTAGGTTGTTTCAACAATTAAATCAAAATTAATTACATCCTATGTTACTCAGGGATAGTGTAGCTTTTTATTAGTAAAACTATATTTTTTCAATCGGTTCAGTAGTTCCAGAAATTACCCTTTAAATACAAACAAACAAATTTTACCTCTTTATAGTATTAGTATAGAATAAAAATTAAAAAATAAATACTGACAAAGATTAGTTAAATTTTGTCTAAGATAGTTTACTTTTCAAGAAATAGATAACAGTCGTTTTATACTAATTTGTATAATCTAATAATATTTATGTTTCATATTCTGTAGCAAAGTTCAAATCATACAGGCCTCCTTTAGGAACGCCTGGAATCACCGAAAGAGAACTGATGGAGTCGATGAACTGTCATTGTATGCCAACTTGTCACGATACCGTCTTTGACGTCAGACTTGATCGAAGCCGAGACAGAGATCCAGAACCTGACATTGGTTACGCTTATGTCGATATATATTATGATAGCACTGGTTTTGTAAAATATCAAAGGTACATCATATTTGGCTGGGACGATCTTTTAGGTAAGCCGAAGAAAATTAAAAACCTTCAATACTGTAAGATACATAAACAGTCATGTTAAACTTGTTGTTTCTCCGAAAAGGTTTTAGTTCAAGTGTGTCCAACTATGCATGTAAATGTTTAAATAAATCAAATAGTGAACAGAAAATATTGTTAACAAAGTTCAATAGTTAAGTGCAAAGTTAATAACGAAACCACGTATTTGATAAATAAAGTAAAACAATCAAGTAATTTGTGGTTTAGAACAAACACAAGTTTGAGGAGCATAGTAAATCAACCCAAGTTTGTAGGATATTACAATGTTTAGTTTGTCTTAGAAACACATTTCTTAATAATGTTTATGAACTTTATCTGTTGAAAAGTAAATTATCCGAAATAACAGTTAATTTTCTCTCGTTTCTAAGTTTGAGTTTAAAAATGTTTTCGTTGAATGTTTGAACTTGACAGGTTCGACTTTAAAATATTTCATAGCAGTTATCTGACACTAACTATAAACAAACATTTATAATTTAAAAATAGTTTTATAAATCAAATTGGTTTAAAGTTATAGGTTAGTTTATGTTACTTACGAGGTAGACCCCGAGTACTATTTTAAACATTGAAACTAATATTTATATAATATTAGTGGATCCGCCAATGCTTCGCTATTGTTTGAATTTAGTATATAAATATATACTCAGATTAAATTAACAAACACGATTCAGTGAGTATATTGGAAAATACATTTTGAAGTGGCTTGTGGTTAAAATACAATTCTTGTGATCAGGGCAGGTGGTAGAGCGCGTATAAAACAAATGGGTATTCAATGTTATTGGAATTTATTTTACATGTGTAGCCTTTCCATTTTAATTATTATTTAGTTTTATGGGTAACCATTTCATTACCTTGATTTAAGTAATAAAATTACAAATGATTTTTGTACATCACTTAAGAATAATGTTACACAAATTTAGCTTTAGAGCTTGTAGGAAGTTAGTGCAATTAATTTTTATCCCACAGCGGAAGCTACCTCATTTTAATATATTTGATTGTAGTGACCATATTCTCTAAACAATTCTGGTACTAATCTATATATTAATTATTTGAAAAGATTTTTTTTTGTAATCCGAGTGAGATCTCAAGTTTTACTGGACCGATATACACACAGTTGGTACCAAATTAAAGGTAATTGCCTGTATATTTGCCCATTTTGCTTTAATTTCAGCTGTTATTACCCCACTAAATGTTGTAAAAATGAAAATGAAAATCTCTTATGGCAATTTAACATGGGGTAAAATTTTAAGTCTATTCCTAGTGATATCTGGAGTTCTATTGGACCAATTGACATACGGTTTGTTTTAAATGAAAAGTAATTAACTCTATATTTGCCCATTTGCCTTAAAACTGTACTATTCCTTCATTTAATATTTTTAAAATGGAATTTAAAATATTTTCTATTCATTAACATTGTTTTTACTGATCAACTGAATAGAACAGATCAGCTGATTATAACAGCACATGTTTTATTATCATCTGGAGTTTTATTGGACAGATATAATAGCATAGATCAGCTGATTATAACAGCACATGTTTTATTATCTTAACATGGTTTATTTAACTTGTAATTTACTTTCTTGAAGTAGGTTATGTTTAATTTTGCTGTTGCAGTAATGAAATGGGATAACTATCCTAAAAATTAAATAATGATTAAAATGGGATAGCTACCCATATAAAATTGCATTAAAATTAAACACCCATAAGTTTTATAAGCGGTCTACCATGCCTGCCCAGATCATAACAATCTTATTTTAACCACAAGTCACTTCAAAATTATTTTTTCAACACACTCACTAAATTGTGTTTGTTAATTTAATCTAAGTGTTTATTTACATACTAAAATCAAGCAATAGTGAAGCATTGCCGAGTCACCTAGTATTTATAATTGTGACATTTTTTTGAAATTAGTTGAGAAGTTTTTGAGCATATAATATGGAAGAAGTAAGTGTGTATGTGTCATCCCTTTAAATTAAATAATGGAATTCTAAATGTTTTTTTATATCACTTAAGAATAATATTGCACAATTTGAGTTTTATTACTTGTAGCAAGTTAGTTTAATTTGTATTTATTATATAGGGTAGCAACCCAACTTCAACCCCTTCTATTGCAGTAATTGTAATGTCAAAACATTCCAGACAATAATATGGATAATATGTCACATTAATTTTTAGTAAAATCGGTAGAATAGATTTAACGCTACAGAGTAAAAATAAACATTTAATTTTATATATATAGTCAGAATACAAGTAAAAATAAAATTGGGAATAGAAGGCCACAATTCATAAGTATCAAGATTTAATTGTTTTTAAGTGTAAAATGTACTACACTTTTTTACGAAGTCTGTTAAAAAAATCCTACTTTATTTTTTTTTACACGTAGAAAACTGAAGGTGGTTGGACGTGTTTCGTCACAGACGTGTCCAAACATGTTAGGAATACGCTGATATTTTTTCCCGGCCGATAAGTTATGTCATATATGTTTGAACACTTCTTGAACAGAGTAGTCTAGAGTACGCTCGTCGGATTTTTATTTTTCTAAAATGACGGAACGAGTCGATCAGCGTTATTGCATTCAATTTTGTTACAAACTTGATGATAATCAAGCAGAAACCATTCGAAAAGTTCGAAAAGCTTTTGGAAAGGATGCCATGAGTGCCGCACAAATTAAAGCGTGGTATAACCGCTTCAAAAGTGGTCGCCCCGACCGAAGAAGGCTCGGCAGGTGCTTAGCAATGTTAAGGCGATGTTGACCGTTTTATTCGACTGTCGAGGTGTCGCACATCACGAATACTCTCCCCAAGGGCAAACAATAACCAAAGAATACTATCAAGAGGTCCTCCGACGTCTCCGTGATGCTGTGCGGCGGAAGCGACCAGAGTTGTGGTTAGCAGGGACTTGGCAGCTTCATCAAGGCAACGCTCCAGCACATTCTTCGCATGTTATTCAAAATGTTTTGGCAAAACATGAAGTTCTGGTGGTTCGGCAATCTCCCTATTTACCAGGTATGGTCCCCTGCGACTTCTGACTGTTTAGTAGACTGAAAGGGCTTCGATTCGAGTCAGACTGAACGCGATACCAATAGAAGCCTTCCAGAAATGCTTCCAACAGTGGCAACACAGGTAGGAAAAGTGCGTGGGGTTGGGGGGGGGGGGGGATATTTGGAAGGGGGCTCAGTGTAATTTTTTGTATATTTAAAAAAATAAATTTTTTATTCAAAGAAGTCGGATAATTTTTGAACAGACCTCGTACATTTTAAATTAAATTAAAACACTAATATTTTCTTCAAACATTGTTATCTAACTCAAGGATAATAGTGCAACACTCTTTAGCAAGTCAATTGTTTAGCTTCAGAATTTGAGTTAAATTGACAAACATTTAAATTTATATTAAAGTATTTGTTTCAGTATCTCTAGGAGGCGTCGCTAATCTCTTTTTGGGATTCAGTTTACTGAGCATACTGGAATTGATATATTGGATCTACAAACTACTTAAAATTACAGTAACTACTCACATTAACAGGAAAGTCATAAAAGTACATCCGGCGCAGCCAATTTTCTTAGAATAATTACTATTTGTATCGGCAATACTTTAACAAATTTGCTGCTTTTATTTATTATAAAACCGCTTACACTTTCGCATAGTATGTGTTTTGGATTTTGTTGAAGGTGGTCTGCACATTATTGCAAATACTAAATGTGCTGAATAAATACATTATATAATCAGCTATGATATGTGTGGAGTATTTAATGTATACCAATTTGCCTTAATCCCTAATGAGGTTTCCAGTATTATTTTATATTAACAAAACCATTTTTTCATATAATATATACTAGTAGTTCTGTGAACAGTAGACCTCGCTCGTTGAAATAACAAATGTGGTTTTGAGCTTAGGTTAAAAATAGTCTGCCAGTAATTAAGTAGGCTAAGCATAACTCACTCACAGTCACAGCGACCACACTGACTGACGTAGCACAGGTTATAAGGTTTTATGAAGATATCTAAAGAATAAACGTATAAAAACATGGTTAAAATAAAAAATTTGGACGATATTTAACAAATTTGAAGTTTGCGGCCATTTTGTGAGCTTGCCGTTAGAGATATGGAAAAAATCAAGTAAACAATTTTGTAGAACATCAAATTTGCTACCCTCTAAATCGTATTAGTTTTTAAATTGGACCTACGGTTAAGGCACAAACTGTCTTTGGAAAAAAGCTTACACTGAGAGAAACGGTGTGGCCGCCATTTTTATTTTATTTAAGGTTTTAAAAATGAAAAATGGAAAAAACCATATATATATATATATATTACAACGGATATTAGCCGTTGTAAGGCGGAAAAATCGGGTTTTATATTAAATTATAAAATTCGATGTTTTCAAGGCCGGACTTCGGTGAGTGTCAATTGTAGGTCGAAAATACAAGTTAAATCAGAGCAAGGCTTATCTCCCAAGATGAACCTTGATCTAGGACACGTCAAGAAAGGAAATCTGACTTAGCCTGAAAGTAGCTGAGTTTTGGGGGAATAAAGGAATCCAGGAATTTTATGCATTTGTGGTTTTCATGGTTTAATACGAAGCGCTAAACGCGTGAGTTACGGCCGTGTGAATTTCAAATCATAAAAGGTAACACTACCAAAGTAAACAGGGGTTAAAGTTAAGGGAAAAGTTCAATTTAACTCGAAACTGAAAAAGTCAGACATTTTTGGAATCTACATAAGTAGACAAAAACAAAAGGTTAAATAAGAAAAAGTCAAATTATTGAAAATAAAAAAGTTAGCTTAAGTGTCAAATTTCACACACCCTAAAAAGGGAGAAATAATTAAAATCAAAGGTTTTCACTCACAAGGGTTATTAGAGAATGAATAGTTCTGTGTAAAAAAGGGAACAAAAAGTAAAATTAAATTAAGATAAAATGGTGAGAGTTTTCACGCCTTTTAAAGTAATAAAAGTTGAATTTTTAAATTTTAAAAAAATAATAAAGTAAAGAGATTTAGGGTTAGATTAACATTGTATTGTTAGGAAACCAGTAACTTAAATATTTTTCGCGTAGTAAATAAAAAACCCCCAAAGAACTTTTTTGCGATTGTAGGCTAAGTCCCAGAAGAGAAAAAATAAGTAAAAATGGTGAAAAGTGTTAGAACTGTACAGGTGTTAAAGACAATCGGCGTAAACAAACGAAAAAGACATTGAACGCGAAAGACAGTCGCGGAAGTTGCGGAAAAACGTAGACGTGCCGCGCACGCGTAAAAATCACAGTACAGACACGATTCAAAAACGTACGGATAGCCAAGAACAATCTGGAAAATGTGCAAAAAGAAAATTAAGGAAAACTTAAAAGGAAAAAAAGATACAGCGGGAAATCAAAAACAAGTAAGATGCAATGGCCAAAGTGGAAGGGATGAAGTCGCGATTACAGAAAGGGGCGTCAACGAGCAACCGGATTAACCAGAGAAATTGGTGTTTTCCAGGAAAATGGAAGGAAAAGAAAAGAAGAAAATTATATAAAATTAACCAGGGCGAATTTAGACACATTTCAAGACCAAAAAAGTTTATACAAAAGAAAAATTGGCTTAATGAAAAAATGAGGGAAAGGGCATGTAAGAAATGACGTCACGAAGTGTATAAAGGATTGAACGCGAAAAATCCACGGGCTTACTCTGGCTTACTCTCTCGGAATCGCTGACTCTCTCGGATTCGCTCGAAAACTCACTCTAGATTCAAATTGTTACGAATGTAGACTTCACGTCACTCTGCAGCAAATATTTTTTCTTCGTTAAACTTAAATAACTTTTAAATATAAACTACAAGTCAGAAGTAGTTCTTCAGGAGCAACTCTACGGCCTATCCAAATGAGTTAATGCAAAAATAACTCTATTTGGCGATACTGAGACGACATAGGCAATCCTTCAGGACATGATCTTCTAAACGGAACTTCACTTCTCACGAACCAAGGAAGAAATAGGATCAACTGTAACTCTACTAGATTCTACCAGATCTGCTCTTCAAGTACATCTGTAGCCATCATAACAACCCAACAGCTTTAAATCAGAAAATCCAGGCTACCAGACACAGCATCCTAGCAGCTACAACACCAGCCCATCAACATAGCGGCATCCATCACGGAAAACCGGAGGTGAAAAACGCTGAATTAAGGTCTGTGTAAACGAGAATACGTTGTCCCCCATTTTAATTAATTGCCTGAGTAAATTCAATAAAAATATTTAAAGTACTGGTTGAGATAGGTTAGTGTCAAATTAAATTCAAATCATAAATTAAATAAATGTAAATTCGATATTCCCTAAAGTTAAATGTAAATAAATTAAATTCAAATAAATTAAAATTAAATTGATTATAAAATTAGACTGTCTGCCAAGCCTATTAGAAATTAGAATTATAGGTTTAACATTAATATTGAATAGAAATTATATGTACAAGCAGATGGTGAGAAAAGCGAGTTGTTTATGTTTAATTTTGAAAAGGTTTTGATTTTGAATTTTGAATAAATTAATTATTAATTTTTATACTGAAATACTGAGAGTAATCAATTACCTGTTATATGGTTATCCATTCATGATAATTTCCTTTATTAGAAATAGTATAATAAGTGTGTTTAGCTGTAGAAATAATCAAAGCACAAATAAGGTAAGTTATAAGGGCTGTTCCACTGTTCTCACTTCCCTGAGATCAAAAATAATCAAGAGTTCTCATAAATTAAATTCAGAGCTAGTAAACTTATTAATTTCTGGAAGCTATTTTAAAGTGTTAGAGTCAGTCGAAATACTTATAGAAATAGGTATCAGACACCCAGTTGCATCACCTAAGCTAAAGATAAAATTTTGGCTAAAGGCTTCCAGTAGGTGTTGTAACTTATTATACAACAAAAGAACGTCAGCACGCGATTGTTCGTTGTAAAATTGGCTCCCGAACGTGGGGCAGAACAACGTCAAA
>JAGFPH010004535.1:54690-110154 GCA_018207615.1 Philaenus spumarius | reverse complement strand
ATTGTTTAGTTTATATAAATTGTCTAGTTAAATACATCACTAATGCCTGGATAAAATATCTGAGGAGCCAATTAATCGTTGAAGTATATCTGAACACTTGTATCTGGATGGAATAGGTCAAATAAATTTTATAGTGTAAGACATCGCTAATGCCGGGATTAAAGAACTTTTTAGCCAATTATCGTTACAGTAAATCCGATCACTTGTGCCTTATGCCTAGATTGTATAGTTCATATAAATTTTCTAGTTAATGACATCACTAACTAGAGATCTGTAGAGACAATAAATCAGTTTCATTAATTCCATCAAATAGGTTTTGACTGTCTACTTCATATAAAATGTCTATTTAAAGACAATTCGAATGACGCAGTTATAGATTTTATTTCCTTAATAGTCATTCCTGGAACAGTGTCTTTTTCGTTTTAAACACCAAGATTAGAAAAACCCTTTCAGTCTATTGAGCTGTAAACACGTTATATTAAATATAATATAATATATTATATTTTACAATTTAGCATGTATTACAATACATTAGATGTAGATCAATGATTTAAAAATAAATTGTATTTCGAAAAATATCTTAGCTATTTTTTACATAAAAATAGTGCTACAATATTGTATAACTTTACAGAGTATAACGTAAAAGTTTTAAGACGATTAACTTTGGTCAAACGCGAGATTATATTCTGTCACCTACTTTTTAAAAAAATTATAAATATCTATAATATTTTATTGGCATTATATAAATGCATAAAAGCATTATTGCCATCGGATTATATAATAAAACCGTGGTTAGTTGTTTCTCTCATAATATTTTATTAATAATACCGAGCCTGTTTTTTTCTGATTGCTAAGTATTCAATTCGGTGCTATATCTGGATCTAAATGTAATAAATTCCAACAAGAATTGTTATTATAATGAAATCTAAGGACAACAAAATGAATTGTGTAATATCGAAAATCGATAGTAATCGACATAGTTTTTTTTAATAAAGCTACCGTTTTATTTGAAACTGCAGATAGAAAAATGTAAACATCTTGAAAAATTTTACCGTGATCAAAATTAGTTTCAGTAATATTACAGTTTGGTAAAAGAATGGCTTCTTATAGCCAAAATATATATGAGTTCACATTGAAACAAATTATCTTTCTTAAAATACGTGGTATGTGTTTTCCTTAAACACCACCATTTTTAAATAATACATTTTCATGATGCATAAGAAATATCCTGATTATTTTGGAATTTGTGTTACCAGTATTCCTAATTTTTACTAAATATATATATATATCAGCATGCAAATAATTAATGGATGGCAAACCTTATACAAATGTCAGTAGTCTTCCCATATACTGCCTAATCTCACCTGAAAATGAAAACACATACATATAAACCAACTGTCTTAAAACAAGATTGTGATTAACCTCTATCTAAAGTAAATGACAATAATTTTTGAGAGTGGTTTTGAATTGTTTCATAACATGTGCTTAAATTTTAAATTAAGACAAAGAGTATTTTTACAAATTTCTTTTCTCTAACCTCGATTATGCAAGTGTTTATGCGAAACCGCGTACATTCTGTGACTTTGAATTTATTACTTTTAAATGGTCTCGTGGATCAAAAGGTTTGAATTTGTAAAGGCACACGAGATCAAGTGAAAATACGCCTCTTATCAAGATGAACTTTAGTTAATTGGCCCTTCAAAATGCACCTTAAGGGTCTTTCTATACCTTGCGTAAAGCATCAAAAATATGCACTTCGTACTACCGTGTTTCGGACGCCGTTTTTCAACCTAAAAAGTTGTGAAACATCTTAAATTGTTCTTAAAGGCTTTGTGCTTTTTTCTTATATCTCATAATTCAAAGAATCGTCGGCAACTCATTTTAATCAACAGTTTAAATGAGTAAAAATCGATTATTTTTAACGCATTTTTTGGGAGTTTTAAGTAATAATTTCCATATTTTAAGCTAACACGTAAAAAATATAAAGCCTTCTTTATAACTTAAAGTAGTTTCCCTGATTATTAATTTATAGATAGAATCCAAAACACGGTATTACGATTGCATGTTTCAACGATTTTGCAGCTTGAGTCTGGCCTTTTGCATTGAAATCATACTGTACACTCGGGAGTTTTCTTCAAGGTAAAGAAGAGCCTTAAGCATTCTAGTTAACATTCATAAATTTTTATATAAAAAAAGGTTACAACAAAAACAAACAAATTTGAGATGTTCAGTTATGTATGAATTAGGAAAATATACATACGTACAACTTAATGTGTATACTACAGCTAAAACACACGAAGTTAAGGGGGGAGGGGTTGTTAAGGGAATTAACAACCACTTTACACATACACGGAAACACACAATAAAATTAGGAATTTCTGCTTATTTAATTATGCTTGTATCTAAAAGATATTTGTAAAAGCAAAAAATAAAAATTTAATACATTTTTTTATATTTATTTGAAAAATATATAAATAACTATTGAGCTTGACTTGTGGGAAAGTAACTAGATAAAATATAACCTGAATACAAAATCTCACAACAAATACGTTTCAACGACAAAATCGCCATCCTCAGTGATGCACGGGCTACAGTAGCCAAACTATAACTAACCTATTAGTGTAACAACCACCGTATAAATACAAAACTAGACATATATGGGGCATAACCAGAAGGGGCGTACCCTCCAGGGGGCGTGTCATAAACCTATGCTTAACCACCGCCTATCGTTATTAAAATAGCTTAACAATAACAATATAACTTAAATAAAATTACTAAACTAATAAATGTTTAAAAAAATATAGCATTGATTACATTAATAAAGAATTCTGTAAAGGACCTAATTCATTATTCACAATTATGTTACGGTATTTGTTAATATAAAATATTTTATAAGCGTCTAATGTGTTGGGTTTACTTAAAAATGTTTTAGTTAGGATTTGCATTTCCCTTAGGGGACAGAGAACCGAAAATGTTGTATGCATTTGCATTAAAAAAAAATAATAATAAAAACTACTCTATGGTGATAGAAACAAAAGTCCTTAAATTATCTATTGCATTTTTAAGTATATTGTAGTCTATAATTGATGAAATGTAACACTGTAATTATTTGAAACTGACTAGAAGCAATTAGGATGGAAGTTTGTTGACTGTTGAAAATTGTTTCACAGTTGTTATTGGCTGTGAGATGAAAATTAGCTTTACTCTTGAACCAGATCCAAGCATCTGGCATAAAGACAATGGCAAGCTTATGTAGGCTTTTGTATTAAGAAAAGAACGTGAATCACATTTATTTACTCACTGTACTGCGATTTCTTATTTATTGAGAACAAGCGTGTATAGTATTGCGGTTTTTAAATATTTTAACGGTGAAAGAAACATCACAAAATGGTAAAAATTTAGAACAGCTTGACCAGAGGTTTTTTTAAAATTTCTTCATATTATGAAAGAACACGTTAAACTGATTATAAAAACATGGAAAATATCCGCGGGAAATAAAAATTATAGAAATTATGAGAGAAATTAAAGTAGAAAATATAGAGGTTAACTTCAGTATTTTTTTTATATTTTAACACTAAATATAAGAAACAAATCACTTAATACACCAAGAAATATCAATAATAACTTCACTAAACAAAATTGATGAAAGAAATCACGAAAATATATGTAGATATTTATATAACTTTCCAAAACTTTTAGTTTAAAAACAATAACAATTGTCGTTAAGAAATTACATTGAATACCAGTATAAAAGAAGAAACTTATCATTTCTGATTGCCAACGTTGCCACATTGAACATATGTAATAGGAAAAGATGACGCAACAGTATAATTATAATATTTCGTCGTTATTATCACATTATGTAATTAGAATTAAAAAAAAACTAGAGGTACTGACCTATACTGTTTAGTCACAGTATGTTACCGATAACAGTATAATTATAATATTTCGTCGTTATTATCTCATTATATAATTAGAATAAAAAAAAAACTAGAGGTACTGACCTATACTGTTTAGTCCCAATATGTTACCGATAACAGTATAGTTATAATATTGTAGGTTCTAATTTTAGGCAATATAGGAGGCACTGATAAACCCACTTAAATCTAATTGCAACCCATCTGGCAACCCTGTTCCTATCGCGAATTAAAATGTCTGTTCATTGTCTGTGTTAAATCCCATAAGCGATTTTTGGTTTGTTAATTTGTTATGTTATATTTGTTTTAGAATATTTATAATTGATTTCCCGCGATCAGTGAAGTGTCTAATTTCATTATATATATAAGAAAAAGTTATATATAGAGTAATTCTATTAAAACCTGTGGTCAAGCTGTTCTAAACTAGAACCCACAAAATGATTGAACTGTGGTTAACGGTAGAACGTTTTAGTGAGATGGACATGCCATTACTGCTTACTTTGACTGTCTTTTACAAAGCTAATGTCTGTGCGTTTGGCTTGGTCGCAATGAAAGGCTATAGGTTGCGTACGAGTAGAAATATCAGCTGTTATTTAGAGTGGACTAGTGTAATTTAGAATGGATTTGTGAGAGGTAGAGCCGTGTATTGTAAGGTTCAATGTTCGGTTAAAAGATAGCGCGGGAGAGCGATGATAACCGCTAAGGTTTTTTGATTGAAGAAAAGTTAGCGCTTGATCAGATATGAAAGATCGGTCACGTAGCAAGGATTATTTATATGTTACTGTAAATGAGTTGTTACACATGAACCTACTCACTATGGTTTCAAATAAAATAAATCATAAAGTCACAAAATAATTACCATGTTTCCTTCTTCGTAGTTTACAAAGTTAAAAGCCCGCATACTCTCTACTTTGCCCTTTATTATGTCAAATCAAGACTAGATAGAAATGTAAATATTTTTAACATAAATTAAAACTTTACTAGGAAATGCACTTTGAAGCTTACCATTCCCAATAATTACCTTCTGTACAAGCAACACGAGCATTTCTTTTTTATCTGTTTAAAATTTACTAAAGTACTTTCATGTTAAATAAAACATTCCAATTAAAATATTTTATTTTAGAACACACTTTTTTTGCAATTGTGTTATACTTGATTTTCTGTACAGTTATTATTTACAAAACATACAAAAACTAATTGCGTTTTCACCAGTATTTTCTACCACGTTTCACTAACAAACTATAATAAAATTATAAAACATTAACTTCACAAGTTTCAACAAACATGTATTGTCTTCCTACACGGACTGACCTGACATTATTTTTAGTGACTTTTGTATATCTACATGTTTGTCTTACATCAAATAATTCATAATTAAATAACTGTAGACATGCAGCTCCATAATCTTTGAAAGTGCTCCTTCACTTTCACTCAAAGATCAATACAGTTTGTTTTCTTCTTATATTGTATATATATTTCACACACTTGTGTGTAAGAAAAATATGTAATTGGTCTTCTATTCAAAACACATGTCTGGACAAGTAAGTACCCCATGAGGGTTCAACCGACGAAGAAGAAGTAGCAACTGAAATTAGAATCTAACATGCGTAACTGTGTTTTAAGTTCCAACGAAATCAATCAGGCGAACACTTTAGCCATTCCACCACTCAGTTCCCCTTTCCGAATAGCCAAGCAATTCAAAATACTTAGGTATATTTATAGTTTTACTTTTTTCTTAGACTAATTTATGAAAAAAACTTTAATGAAATGTTATTTTATATAATACTTAAAAATTTTAAAAACATTACAACAACTTTAGTATGGCAAATGAAGTGGTAACATTAATATCAATGCAAATTCAATTATTTTAGTGTAGCTTGTCATTTTGTGAACTGCTTTCAACTAAATGGCGTGGAATCAATTATATAGGTGAGATTAATAATAACGGTTTTAATTTTTAAAAGAACGTAATTTTTTTAAACTAAAATTCGTACCTCAGATTAAGTTTTTGTTCAAGCAAACATATTGCTACCCCAAGCGTGCAACTATTTCAGTCAAGTTCTGTGGTTAGACATCCCCTCTAACTACCCAACACTTCCAGTCTGACTAAACATTTACAGTAAGCTATCGATGTTTGTGGCGTTTAAGTAACTACTTGTGGTGCTTTGTCAACATATGTAAACGTTGGTGTAGGCCTATTAAAAGTGATAAATCAACTCCAGTCATTTTTTAGAATTGTGAATATGATTTGTGTATCACCTTTTTAATACTTAATAGATATTTAGTTTGTATAAGATAATGACAGTTTAAATACAATATTTTCGAAATTCTGCCACTTTTGTTTTTGAAATTGAATAGTTTTTACGTGTAACCATACTGTTGACGTTTTCAGTTATTGTCCGTGCTCTTTGAATACCACTTAATCGGCTATAAATTAAAATCTAAACTCAAAATGGGATGTGAATTGTTTTACAAGCCTAATTAACTTTTCTCTTCAGACTAATCTTCTTACGCTTTCTCATCAGCTTAGTGCCGTGTAATGTATAAAGACCGTAATTAAATGCATAATTAAAAATGTCAATGTATTTCATTTTATTACATTCATAGTAAAATTACAATAATTGTTTACTGATTTTTGTTTACTTATATACTATAAGTAAAAACATAGAATTGTGTACATTTAAACTGTTTTAAATTATAAAAATGTCAATGCCGATTAATTCAACGTATATTTTAAGAAAGGGTTTGTAATTGTAGGGAAACATAGTGTAGTTACTGGCATGTTTAATATGAAATCGGGTTTTATTACCAATTTAATAACACATTTTATAACACTAGCTGAGACCCCTGCATGCTCCGTACGTCAATCCCCGTGCTAAACTTTGCTCGTACAATTACAAACGAAATAATCTAACACATATTTCAGATAATACAAACAGAAAAATTAAACACGTTTAGTAAAAACCTGCAATTTTGTTTTGTAACAGTCTTATGGACATTGTACAATTATTTGGCTCTTATATAGGCTAACCGACCTAGTACTTGGCCTACACTACTTTCTTAACAGTCCCTTAATTTAATTTCATTAATTTATGCTTGGGTTATGAACCCAAGTCATCTCCTCAATTGGTGTATATATAATGGTAAATATATGTAGGCCTATGTTTGGCAAATTTATTATGAAAATTTTATAACGGTTTAATTAAATTTAAACTTAGGTAACAAGACAGATGGCTGGATATACAGAGTGTTAAGAAAAGGGTTTCAAGAATTCAGGGCGTGATTTCCCACATCAAAATAAGATGAAAAGTTCCAATAAACATATAGGTAAAAAAGCTCCGTTTTCTGTCTAGCCGCCATTTTTTACAAAATAATTCAAATCTAGAGAAATGTTTTACTGATTGAGTTCAAACTTGTCATGAAGTTTAACCTAACAATGATCTATCTCAAGAAAAATAAGCGATTATATCCAATTATGCGTTTCAAAATGACGGGTTTAAAAATTATAAACCTAAATTACTCAACTCAAAACACATACATTTTAACAAAAAATATCAAGATATCAAGTTATGTGTAATAATTGGTTTGCAAACACAACAATATTATATGTATAACATGCTGTTATTATCTTTAAGTTAGCTATTACCTTTTCCGATTGTTTTGACAGTTACACCATCCGATACCAAATCAAAAGGGCTACAAAAAAAGTTTCCTGATATGTTTTGATAAAATTTACGGTTTTTGAGTATTAGGTTTGAAATTTTCAAACAGCCGCCATTTTGAAACGCATGATTGGATATAATAGCTTATTTTTCTTGAGATAGATTATTGTTAGGTTAAACTTCATGCCAAGTTTCAACTCAATCAGTCAAACATTTCCCTAGATATATGAATTATTTTGTAAAAAAAAAATGGCGGCTAGACAGAAAACGGAACATTTTTGGACTTACGTTTATTGGAAATTTTCATCTTATTTTGATGTGGGGAATCACACCCTGAATTCTTGGAACCCTTTTTTTGAACACCATGTATATCTAAGATTTATTTTAATGTCTTTTGAAGGTAATTAGTCAATTGCAAGAAATCAGTAAACTAAACAAGTGTCGTAACATCAACCATTATCAGGATACCTCAGTTGGTAGAGCACTAGCACGAAACGCTGAAGTTAATGAGTTCAAATCTTTGAACATGTTTTATCGTTTTTAATTTAGTTAGCTTATTAGTTAAAATAGCTAGGATACAATGATATGTATTTTGTTAGTGCAGACTTTCTTGTGATGCTTTAAAACAGACGGATCTTTTCTGCTATGTATCAATATTGTTCGACTTTTCTGCTAAATATGCTACATATCCACCAAAAGTATGTACACATATTTATTCATCACATCTACACATCGCATACATAACCTACAAAAAGATATATTTATTTTTATAATTTTAAATATTAAAATACGATTTTTATACAAATTAATAAACCTACGTTAATTATAAAAATCTAAATAACCCAAAAGTTAAAGTTTTTCTAAAATAACTTCAGTGTGAAATAAACTGAATTAGTGAATTGTAAATTTGTCTAACAGAAACAAATCCTATTGATATATATTAAAGTAACACATAAAAAACTAATTCGATTTACTAGTGAAGTTGTTTTATATACGATTATTTTTTAAAGCCATTCTGTTTGTAATAATAGAAACAATTTACTCACCATGAACGAGACAAGAATTGTTATTTCTACAAAGTCGTGATTGGAATAAATCTGAAAGTGTCAGCAATGTGATTGGATTCTGGCACTGTGACAAACTCTCTCACTGCCATGTTAAATCCCCTCATTTCTCTTAACAAATGTTTGTTGTGTTCAATTTATTTTATTTTAAGGCTCATTGCTCTGTAAAGTCGTGTGCGGTTTAATTAGAAGCGATACGGAAGCATTTACGTAACAAAACTGAAATGCTTTGTGACTAAAATAAAACAAGTATTTCGAAGAGGGAGGTACAATTAGCAACGAAAGTGGCAAAAACTAATTGTTGTGTTTTGTTTCGCCCTAGTTGCAAAGATTGCTCAATTAACCAGTAAACATTAATGATGCTAAGTAAAGTTTAATAAATAGGATTTATAAAGGACTTATTAAGTTCAGGATAATGCCATGAAAAATAATACAAGGCTAGCTGACCCGTGTGAATATGTTGCAAGTTATTGGTATTTACCTGATTTAATAAATTGATTTAATACATTGATTTAATTAAGTAAATTAAGTTTATTTATTTATTTACATGTTTAATTTGGTTGATGTGTGTGGTAGATTACACTTGCATATAAAACGTTAACAAACTAACTAACAGCTGTCATGTTAGTTAAACAGATTGTTAATAGATGGCGCATTTTAATAGGAACGAAATAAAGTATAATATAAAAGTTTTTTTAATCAATTTGTGTTACGAAAACATGAATTTTAAGCTGTTTGTCTATTTTTCGTCAATAGCGGGAAACAAAAGCTTTAAAATGATGCTTGAATAATTAATGCCGATGAAGAATTAAGGGAGATATCTATTAGGGACAGAAAACACCTTTGAGAAGTAATATATAAGAATAATATATACTTCCAAAATCAAAAATAAACATTATTGTTTCAGTATAAATGTAGAAATTGTAGAGATTTGTATTAGGTACACAGAGTACGAATATTTCAATTGAAAGAAAACAATAAAAGAATACAGATCTGTCTTGTGAGTTATCGATGTGAATGGACAGATTTAAGTTCAACATAAAAGTTTAGCTACTTGTGTATTATACACTTGGGATTGGTAAACTTTTTCTAATTTTAAGTGTTTTAGAAGAACTGAAAGTTTTTCCGTCGAGTCCATGTTTATCCAAATTATGATAAATTATAATTGTATTATTATATTAGTTTTCCGAATATTGAAGTCCTCAACCATGCTCAATAATTATCTACACTAATATTATAAAGAGGTAAAATTTGTTTGTTTGTTTGTATGCAGGGGGTAATCTCTGCAACTACTGAACCGATTGAAAAAACTAGTTTTACTAATAAAAATCTTCACTATCCCTGAGTAACATATGCTATAATTTATTTCGATAAACACATTTTTTTATATATTACATATTACGTTCATTACCATAGCAACCGATTGAATGAAATAACAGATAAAAAATCTGTTTGCTCTAATAGTTCCATTAACACCTGATTTCAAACTTTGAAGCAATTATTTGTATTTTTAACTTTTAGGTTATGTTTTTATTAATTAAAGTGTAGACCTGAGCGTTGCTGGTTCTTTTAACCTTTATTATAACTGCTGTATAAAATATACAAAATAATTTGATTTGAACATTTAACATTATTTACCATCTTAGCTTTGAGGTTATTATTAATCCTACGCCTTTATTATAAAGAAAACATAACACGATTATGTGTAAAGTAGAAGGTCCCAACTGGGTTGGCGTGTGGAGAACGCAGGGGTTTCCCCCAGTATTTAATATAAACCAAACCTCTAAGTAAGTAGAAATATTCAATAAGTTTAGAAAATAACAAACTATTTTTGCTTCAATTATTAGTTGAGGAAATTTTTGGAGTTTAGAATTACTGTATATGATTTTCTATTTGAATGTGTCTGTAAATTACATTATTTGTTAATTTGCATGTAAATATCTGGGAAAATAAACCGCTTCGCACAAGATATGCAATGGAAGTGATCAAGCATTATTTCTGCGTGAAGCGTGTTTAAAGAAGATTTGTTGGTCTTGAACACATACTTTTGCAGTGAACATAAATACAACATTAAGCATCATACTTTGGTATTGAGCTCCTATAGAAAAATTATTTTTATCACATAAATATTAACATTAAATTTAAATTTGAACTTTAATAGACCCTACTATTAGGTAAAATATACAAAACCCTGATCAAAGTATGTTTATTTATTCAATTTACTTTATATAAATTTATCTTTTGATGTTTTTATTTAATTAACCTTAAATTCACAGGTATCCAAAGATCCGGAAAGAGATTACATAAAATTATAAATCCATCTGAAAGTAGCAAACTGTAAATGTTTTGCTAGAGTTGAAGTGGACTTCGAGCATGGAGAGGGAAGGGGATGTTTTCCCAAAGAACTTCGCAGAGATGGCGCCACCCCGGGGATCGATCCAACACAGTAATGTGTTTGTCTAGAACAAAATGCATTCGTGATGGGGAAATTTATTTTGAAAATATTTTTTGACGCAAAGACGAATTAATTGTTGAAATAATATTGTACTGAGTTACTAAACTAAAGTGTATATTCAATGTTGTCTAAACTTAACAATCGTTTCCAGAGATCACTGTAATAATAACTTACTTAGACTGCTATTATATTCAATCGTTTCTAACACATTAGAGGAAATATACAAATAAAAGATTAACGGTTTGAATTTCTTTGGAGAAAATGTATACTCTTAGTTTTGTAAAAGTCACCTTTTACTTTCTCACTATATTATAGTATAGAGGAGTATAGTGATCGCAAAAAAATCGATGTTGAGATTTTTGTGGAAATATCCGTTTTTGGGCTCCCTCAGTCCAAAAAAGTGTTTTTTACAAAATGTCTGTCTGTATGTATACAAAGCTAGAGCGAAAACTATTCGATCGATTTCAAACAAATTTGCACCAGACATGTCAAGTAGATGCACGAAAAATGGGTTTGAAATTTTTTTAAAAACAACCCCTTTTTGGCAAAAAAAACCCAAAAATTGAGTTATTATTTTTTATAAAAAAACGGCGATAACGACTTTTGATAAAATTTGGCTTATTTGTAGCCTTTAATGTATCCTACCATATACAAAATACCACATCTTTCTAAAAACTTTCGTTTAGCTAATAATAATGATAATAATAACTGATATTTATGGGTTTTTGGCCATAAAGGGGGTTGTTTTTCAAAAAATTTTAAAACCTTTTTTCGCGCATCTATATTGGCCTAATTGACGTGTTTGGTACAAATTTGTTCGAAATCGATCGAATAGTTTTCTCTCTAGATAATAATAATATTCATTAGTTAATCTCCTAATTATCACCTCTCCTACCCCTCCTACAATTATGAAGCCACAGTGAATCTGTTTAATAATTTAAGTATGTTTGTGAGAAAGTATGTGCCAGTTCCTGGTACCGTTTATTATTGATGTAGATGTGCCAAAACATTCAAAATAAAATACATAAATATATAATCAATTATATTACTATTTTGGTTATAGGTGTAGGTATTAGTTATATAGATCAATTTATATCATTGAATGATATCATCTGTTTAAAGTTATTTGGTAACTATAGATGTTGAATTTTGTTGATATTAATCGGATATTTTCCACCAAGTATGTACTAAAAAGAAAAATTGTAATATTGTGTGTATGATTTACTACAAAAGTGACGGCAAACAAAAGTTCAAATAGTTATTATTAACATAGAATGATATAATTTGCTCAGACATATATATATACCACCATTAATTTCATCATTGTAATTTAATGGCTCACCTTAATATATTTTTAATGCAATAATATTTACAATGCTTATATTTTAGATGCACAGGATTATTTTGTTGTTGCCACCACGCCAGTAACATGTTTAATTCAATCTATTTTTGTTTGGTAGGCTCATGTTACTGTGTGCATTTGAATTACAGAGTTTCTTTCCATTCTAACTCACCCTAATAATCAATTGAATTCTAGTGTTCTAAATGTATTAGTAACTTACATGAAATAATTATCACCGGAAGGCAAACGCAAATGAATTCAACGCTAAATCGTTTTAGAATTTTGTACCAATTTATTGCTTTCCACGTTATACAGACGGAAGTGAAAGAGCGGGATATTTCCTGTGCAAACCCGAAGCGGGAAGAGTTGATTTAGTTTGCAGTGAATCAGGCTGCGCGAAATAATTACACCGTCTTGTTTTAGAGTTGAGCTTTAATGGAAGGGTAGTTCGGTGTAAATCAAACTCACTGAGCGTGAAAAAATATTGATGTTGAGTGATTGACATCTTTGAGATAAACTGACTATGAACAGGTAAGATTTGTTTTTCTCAAATATACTTAAGCCCTAAATGATCAGTTAGAACGAGTTTGTTGTTGTTAAGAAGACTTTCTACTAATTCTACCCACAAATATAAAAATCAATTACTTGGAAATTAATTTTTTTAGAAAGTATAAAAATCAACTAGTCAAATTTTCAATTCATTTCCATCTTAAACTATTCAAACTGTTTACGTTAAAACATTTGTAAATTATTTAGCAAAATTAAAGTAAACTATACAGAGATATGAACTCATTTTCAGTACCCAGATCACTAATCGATTAAAATAAAATTTCTTATATTGTTTCCGTCAAGTGGCAAACATTTTTTTTTATTATTTGTATTTTTTTATTGTCACGGCGATAAGAGTTCAAGAAGCCCACTGAAAGAACAGGTTCCTAGTGCGCGAGACAACAGACTGACAGTTGCCGTCCAGTGGCCAGAAGGTGTACACCAAAACGTACTTTAAATCTGAAATGTGTTATGAGTGTTTTGTGTAGGCCTAATTAATTTTAATGTTTGACGTCCACGATTGAGTAATTTATTTATTGCATCTGAAGATGGGATAAAAGTCCTGAAACGCGTCACAATTCAAAAAAAGAGGTCACTCGACGGAATCAAGGTAAGAAACATTATTTTATACAGATATATTTTCGCTCCATCAAATTCGAATACATATTTGATCAACTAAAAGAAACACATTACAATAATGGGTTTTTTTCAATAAGAAAATGCAATGCAAGTTTATTCACATAAATAAATGTTAGTTTAACGATTTGTAAATTTTACCTCAATGTACTTAACAAGAGAGAAGCCGGCTGCAACTGCTAGTAATAAAATTTTTAATTTAAGGTTAAAACTGTAACAGATACGTTATTACTATAAACTATAAATTTGCCAAGTGATTAAACAAAAAAGTACGCGTGGGGATATATACTCCTCGAAATTTAAGTTTAAAAACAAAATAGTAATGAGTTATAAATAATGTGATATGTAAATACAGAATAAGTTAAAGTAAAATTATAATTGTGTGTAATTGGTTGTTGATTTTTATTACAGAATATAATTCGAAAAATATCGATTGGTTGTCTTGTCATTTTTGTATATAAATAAATATTTACTTGGTAATTGTGTATCTATGTATTGCTATTTGCCAACTGTTTCTTAATTTAAGAAAAAATAATAATTTAAACACAATACTTGTCTGCATTTTTTTATTGGTGTAATTTTTATAGAAATAGTTTAAAAAAATGGCACACAAAAATGATTTCAGTGTCACATCTACCGGAAGGTTTCATAGTGTGTATAACCCCCCCCCCCCGCCCCCTAATAAAATGTATAACACTCCCCTAGAACAATACCAACAAACTAAAATTTAAAGAGTGTCATCATACTTAAATTACCAAAACAAACTTCTATAAAGAAATGTATTAAATTGTGGATATACGCAACCCTGCAATATGGTACTACCTTAATCCAGTCTTTATTATTCTGGCAATCCACTCCTTGCACTTCTGTAATGTGGAAGCAGCATATATTTCTATCACATTGTTTATAGTTAAGATGAATTAATTAACCCACACCTTGCTTTCAAAACCACTTATTGCCAAAAACCTTGTTTACTTGCTTAAAATAGATTTCAATTTATAACTGTATATTGTGTAACTATTACCACATGCACAACCTAATCTTCTTTGTTCATGCCTCCTTTCAAATCCGATAAATTCTCTAATTTTAAAAGTATATTTACTCCGAACTTTAGAGCCAAAGCTAAATATCCCATAAAAAAACATATCTTTATTAGTAGTTTGTCAAGACTTAATACTAAAGCTATGGGTTTTTTTTAACCAATGCATATTTAAATTATCAATGCATATTTAAAAAAACAGTTATAATGTGTATATATCTCCGATTTCTAGAAAGAACATATAATTGATTGATATTATCAGGAAACGAAAAACAGAGAATAAAATAGTAGTTTGTAATACAAAACCTAAAACTACAGTAGATACAATTCGAAATATATGTTACCGTACCAAGTTCATTAAGCAGAGAACATAAATGTATTTGTATACTTAAAATGTATAGGTGTTCTTAAAATAACATGAATTATACAGAAACTATGTAAGAAAATACGTCAAACTCATTCTATTTTCAAAACCAAACCGCCCGAGAAAAGATTTTGTAGACATTGCCAAATTGTTTCCACTGTTAACCCCTCTTATAAAGATCCTCAAGTGAAACCATTTTCTGAGTAATTTGTACGGCTTCTTGAAGGCACGTTATACTGGAAGATTAAGCTAAGCGTTGAGCGACTGCACCAATTTACATTTTTAACTCAAGGGTTTCCCTGACTTTTGTAAAAATAAGGTAACTATTTAACCACGAAGTGCTTGATGTTCTAATAATCTAGAAGGGATAAAATAAAAACATTAAGATAATAACTGTTTTACACATTCGACCTACTATAAGAAAGTTATAATACATTTGACAAACAAAGACAGTTAAATTATCCAAGCGTGAGGCTCTCTAGTGAAACAATGTTATCAAAATTATTTTTAAATTTGTATTGCTCTTTACAATGATCATAATCTGAACATAATTTAACCCAAACTGGAATTGAACCTTGCATTTTAAATTATTATACATTTTGGTGTTACTTTATTCTTGAAGTGTAAGCAATGTGTAATTTCATCGTGTTAAATACGAAAACACACGAAATAAATAAATTCAATAAACACTCTATGTAGGTTATAAATATCGAACATTACAATCACATCATTCAAATAATGTATTATTAAGATAGATTGACCATGGAAGGTTTTAAATAAGTACTAGGTACATACAAATTATTCGATTAAAACAGCAACAAATCTTTAGACAACTAATCTGTACAAGTTTCTGAATTAAAACGCTGAATAAATGATTTTAAAAGACCCAATTCCAACATAACTTTGGAAAAGTGTCAAAAGTATGACTGGAAAGTTATAAGTTTACGTCTGAACCATTTGTAATGTACTCCCAGGTATAGCAAATCGATTATTGGTTCTATTTCAATTGTCACTTCTTATATTGTTGGACATATAATACCCAAACGTACCTCCATCCATCAAGCTGTCAATACTAAATATACGTCTGAAGTTCTGTCAACAACAATGAAAGTACATATTGAAAACCAATTCTGTGCTCTGCTGGGCGTAAAATAGGGGAAAATATGTAATGGCTTCTGTTTAATATATCGCATTTAAATATTAAAACGAAAGTATGGTGATACAGGATTATTGATAAAATGCGACAATCATGATACGATTTAACAAACGATAAATACAAAATGAATCGATAATTAATAATATTTGGCTAAAAATTATAATTTCTGAAACTGCACAATTATAATAAAAGAGCAAATAACTTATTTAGAGACACTTGTTTTTTCCAGATAGATAACAAAATTTTAGTTTTTGACCAATAAACCCCATTTTTAAGAGGTATTTTGTAAAATGTTCCATTTTTACTAATTATTCCATTCGCAACAAAACTAAACATCTTAAAGCTAACAAAATACATGTTTTCTTTAAATTTCTTTTTATCATAAATATGTGTAAGAATCTGGGTACTTTTAAAGCTCTTCTGCCCCCTGGAGAAAACTTCGAGTGTAAAGTGCGATTTCAATAAAATAGGTACGAGTACAGTCAGTGTCCTTGAGGTGGAACTGGGAGGAGCGGGACAGCCGGACAATGCTGGGCAGAAAACATAAGTCTTAGCATCTGCCAATCGCCTACTTACCGTTTCCCTACCGATCCCCTACCGATCCCCTACCATTCCCTTACCCTTCCCTACTCTGAACACCATCTAATAAATTTCTAGAGTGAGTGCCTGTGATGCCTTTTATAGGTTGGCTAGTAGCCTCTCAGATGGCTTGCAATGTAAACTGCCAGATCGATAAAAAATATAATCGCAATCTCATATTTTAAATTCCATTTATAATTCAATAATCAGTGAAATAACTTACAGTATTAAGAAAGCTTGATATTTTTCCTTGTGACTAAAGTATGAACATTATTGTTTGAAACCCCTACAAAAATTAACGAAAAATAAAATTTTTTTACTTACTTAAACCTTTTACTAAAAGAAGTTGATGAGGATTTTTTCAATTATGAGGTATAAGACAAAAAAGCACGTAGCCTTTAAAAACAATTACAGAGAATTCGCAAATTTTAAGTTGAAATGGCGTCTTCGTACAATATTTATCTATTCGCTGTTGTGATTAAGGTGGGGAAGAACCTTAAGTAAGACAAAAAATAAGTTTTATATTTTTAAATTGTGGTTTAAGCAACAGAATAAATGCATAGGGCTGGTTTCTACATAGAGCCCACATCTACATAACTGACAGGCCAAATATCCGTCTAGGTATTTTGTTGCTAAACTGGAAGTCTTGCGTAAATGGTTTCTGTAAAACCATTGGCTGTTATAATCATTTGATTGCATTATTGATATGTTTAGAGGAGTTAAAAAAGAATTTAATTTTAGAAAAGTAGGCTAAATTTTCTGAAGTATACAGGAGCAAATCTGGAACTAACAGACGCTCTATAAAAGTGATAAATATTTATTTTATTTTCAGCGGGGAATTAATAAACGAACACTATTTATATAGCTCCCTATATTCTTTTTCAAGGCACCACATTTTAATTAACAAAGAATATATGCTGCAATTTGAAGCTAAATAGGCTAAACATTACTTTAGACCTATCGTTTTGTAAGCAACAATCACTATTTCGTTCGTACTAGTATAGTAATTAAAATTCAGTTAGCCTTAGCTAAATTAATTCAAAGTTAGGATTTAAAATAAATTCGCTATTTGTTCGCCATAGCTAATATATAATTTATTTAAGCCTTAATAATAAAGTATTATTTTCAAATATTTTATACACTCGCTATTGGTTGCGATACAACTAATCTCAATTTGAGCCAAAATAATATTGTATCGTTACTTATATTATTTTTATTACACTAGGTGTATGATAAGGCCTTGCTTGTTCGAATTCACATTTAAAAAAAACTAAATAGTTATAGGTCAAAGCAATACGAGCTTTGTAATGTTATTGGTGCTAAAGTTACTGTCAATTAAAAGAAATAGTTTTAGAATAAAAAGATTTTGGGGTTAATATGCGACTTGCAAATAGTCTAGGATATGACCTAATAAATTTATTTTTTTATTGTTGGTATAAATTAAGTTTTATGTATCAGGAAACCAGCTTTTAGTACAAGCCTTTTAATATTAAATACTATAGGCTGTTAAAATTAGTTCTATACCATTAAAATCCACAATAATATAAATGTTTTTAATAAATTCAAATTGAAAATACCTCCTCAAATTTCTTCCTAAATATACCAACAATATATAGTTTTGCAGCAACGACAACACGGAACATGAAAGAAATGATTAAACAACGTTTATCTACAGACAAACACTCGGTATATTATTTACATATTTTGTTTGAGGCATGAATAGCCTATTACTATAAAAAGTTATAGTTCAGATCTCAATCGCAAGGGCGCTGCACGTAAGGTGGCATAATGACTCAATACAAGAGCGTAGCAGGTGTCACGTGGTATAAATAGATCAGATCCCGCCTACCTAATTACGCGCTCGAGATGTGCTGTAAATGAAACCCCTCCTGTCTTTGCGTCTGAAAAACAACGTCCGACACATATGGATAGTTAGAAATAGTGCCAGTTTTAACAGAAGGTATTGCAATAATATCTTAATGTTTGTATACAAGTCGGTTACGGATTATTTTATTATGGCTTTTTCCAGACTTATTGTACGTCATGCAAAAAATCGCAAATTCAGGTTAGAATTAAAAATTGTAAGACAAATAAACTAACGCACAAAATTTTACATTATTTACCATGGTCATGATTTCTTCTGAATAATCCGTGGATGATAGACAATTTCAGCTGTAAATGTTTAATAACACAATTGATGGAAATTCGATCAATTTAAATTAAAGCCTGCACTACTTTTAAATATAATAATCCCAATTTATGTTCTTTAAACACACAGTAGTCTTATTGTGTGATTAAACACAGCTAAAATAAAATATAAGATACTATCAAAAGGATGAAATCATTGATGATTTTCAGGCAAGTATACATAAATTAAATGCAACCTGCTTGTCTTATTCTACTAAATAATTATTAGTTTTTATTACTAAACTAATTACCAACTTTATTTATTCTAAATAAAAAATAAGAACCTAGTATCGAATATTTTATTTTCTCTGTGTTTATTTTACGCCACGAAAACATTAACTATAAACAAAATATTTACAATTACATGGGTTACCTATTTCTGGAAAATATTTAGATTATTTTACAATTTTTTATATTAATTTGGAGAATATAAGGGCATATATAAAACTGTAAAGTTGTGTCTGAAATCACAGGGTAATATTGCTGATGAAAGTACCTTATGTCGCCAAATTCTAAGGATGATATTTTTTGCAAAAAGAACATCTATGCTATAATATTTTTTTTTATTTGCTTTGAGCGCTTTAAAAATTGTATGCCAACTTCTTTGAAAGTTTATTTTCATAACCCGATATTGTAAAAATTGATGGAAATTATCAGTAATAATATAAGACTTTTTGTAAAATATTGTTCACATTATATTCTGAAAATAACATTTTTGAAAACACATTTAACTAAAACAACATTAATGACGTTAATTGCAGGAACTCCAGTCTAACAACAATGTTATGCCTTCAATGCATAAATATCTGGCGGAGCAAAACACTTACACTAAAAGCATTATTAAATCCACGGTTTTCAAACTGCACTTCCGAAGCTAACTCGATATATCAGTTTAGACAATAACAAAGTTACAAAACATAAAATGGGTTGGACGTGTGACGTCACTGTATGTGAAGATGACATTTCGCTGAGGGTAGTTTATGGGGCGCTTAAACTCTGAAAACCATCTCTCACTACTAAATGACAAGCAACATTGAAATAATGTATGTAACATATAAAGAGCTCGGTTTTGCGACGCTCCTGACAGATCGTGCAGGATCTTTGACTACATCTCTGATATAAATGTAGTTGAATTTACATTATTTGGTAAACTAGCTGAATAAATACTCTAAGAAGGTACATTATTACTTTTTAAAACATTGTTGAGGTGGAAACTGTACATTAATTTAATATATTCTGACAGTTATTTATTCACAACTTTATTGGCATATTAGTTTTAGACCTTATAAATAACATAAAATATAATTGAGAAAATTAATTATATTTGTTTGAAATGAACTAAAAACAAATTCAGGGATGAATTGGGCAATATCTAAATGGAAGGGATGAGCCCACCTTGCGAAATATGTCCATTAAACATGACAATATAAGTGGAGAATTTAATTACTAGACATAAATCAAAGAAATTTTATGAATTAAGATGTTTTTATAAATATAATATATTTGTTTAGCTGTCTGAATTTATGTAGTATTCATTATTGTGTTATAACAACCGGACCACATGTTTATACAGAGTGTCAATTAAGTTTGGTTACGGTTTAATATTTCGTATGTAAGGAAAATTTAAAGGTACATGGGATTGAGGTACCTACTCTATGTAAAAGTACTATTTTATTACGATATCAAAAAAAAATCCGCCATCTTGGATCCGCAATTTTGAATGTAACTTTGTTTTTTTAAATAGCAAGGAGGTCATGTGATACATAATTTCGATGTAGAATTTCAAGAAAAAACCAACGGTGAAATTTTCACATCCATATTTTCAACCGATTTAAAATGGCGGCCAAAAAACAACGAAATTGTGTTTTCCGATTTTGCCCCATTTTGCTGTACTATTTTTGTTTTAATATTAATTATTATCTTTTTGGATTCAGAATTAAATAAGCTTTCAAACGATATGCCACACGACAATATTTGGGAGTATTTAAAATTTTTGAGTTACAGCCACTTTGATTTTCTCAAAATTGATTCTCACACGCCCACCTACTCAAAATTCGGGTTCGCAGGGTCTTCACCCTACGTTCTGACGTCACTTGTCACGCCGCACCCGCCTCTATTTTTTATTCTATTTGCCCTTAAATAAATTTTGCGCGCATAGGTGGACAAGAATAGGAAATACGCTTACTTCAATAATTCTTAAAATATTTGTTTGTAATTAATACACTTTATATAATATTTCACTAGTTCTAGTCAGACTCTTTCTCCGGATCGTGCCGTTTGGAGTTATTTTGTCACACACAAGAATTAATACAACCTTATATACTAACTTATTTTAGAGCACTGGGTAAACTTCTGGTATAGGATACTTAATTTATAAATGAAAGATATTATGATTTGCAAATAAACTTTTTTAATTCAAAAAACAAATTAATTCTGCTCTCGCAATTTCTTAAAATTTTCAAACAAATATATCACTGATATTTACAACTATGATATTATTTACATTTATTTTGAAACTCTTTTATACCATTGTGAGAATCGGGAATATTCCTGAATGATTTTACTTTTACACTTTCCCCTGAATTTACTATTACTTTTGAATTTATTTTTTTTTAAATTTATCTTTGGATTTTATTTATTTTAAAAATTATATAGCTTGGTTCTTTACTACTTACAAATAAATATGATTGATCGCAGCTTTCCTCCTCGGTGGTTTAGGCCTTGGAATGAAGTCCTTGATCCTCTTCTGGCTTCCTTCCTCCCAGGATTTCTCCTCTTCCTTAAGGTAGAGCTATTTATTACGGCCCGCTGACTTGTACCGGAGTTGGTGATTCTCACCGACCTACTGCTGCTTCTGCAAACTTTGACGTGGTCCTTGGATGGCTATCTAGACGCAACTAACTATATTTTTCCTTCCCCCAATCTCGTACTGTTCAGATCGGAGTCAAGAGACTTACTCTTCCCTTTTTGAGTAACTTTGTTTCTTTGGTGATTTATCTGGGTTTTCTAGCTTGTAGAATCTTCCTTTAAATATTTAAATTAGGTCCCACGACTTTATTTTCATTAATCCACTTTGATTTCGTCGATAATTATTTATTTCTTTTGCAGAGCAATAAGTTATTGTATTGGCCTCGGTGGTGGTAGCATGACGTCATACATCTTGTCTCCCCTCGCTTTGTTTATACAAACCATTCCGGTCCGTACAGGAATTAAGTAATTTTTGTATTTAAAACTTCCAAAGTGCTCTAACTTCGTAACCCCTGTCCGATTTTGGATTTCTTTGGCTCATTGGATTCTTGACCATCTCCTGATTCCGTCCTCCTTTGAGTTGTAGTTCTAGGGTTCCTGGTTCTCAAGTTATCGCCTTCGTTAATTTTCCATTAAATTTGAATTTTAAGTTTTTCAAATTGGTCCAAATTTGAATTTTCTTCGTTCCATTTTCTTCTCCTGGTTCCCAAACTTCCAAAACTATCCTTCTTTTTTCCTTTTTCACTTTGGGCACGGTTCTGTGGCCTATTCTGTGTGAATCGTCAAATTTTGGATTTGGCAACCCCCCTTTTTGGTTTATGCCCTTTTCTCACATGGTATTTTACATTGACATATATATTACACATTATTTCATATATATTCATTACTATATAACCTTATTTCCCTTGATTTAATTAGTTATTTTAGTTTATTTATTTTTTAGCCTTTTCCTTCAAAAATATTTAATTAGATTAATTTATTTTTGGTTAATTACTATTAATTCATTATTCTTTCCTTTATCCCCAATTTAGGCCTTTGAATTATTTTAATTCGTGAATTTTAGCATTTTTCACCTAAGTCTTTGCTCTATAACTTTTTAATTATTTTAATTAACACAATTCTGTTAATTAGATTATTATTGGCTTCTTCTCCTCTATACATTTCATTAAAAAGAATTTACTACTTTTATATCTTAAAATTTAACATAGTCTCTTATGGAGCTTAGCAACAGTGCAGGGTTTTGCAGTATTCGACAAAACTCTACAAGAATTTATCCTGTCGATTTCCCTTAGAATAATTCACCGAGCCTTGCTTCTATTGCGTTTAACCTGGACTAGGCCTTCAATTTACAATATAATTATTTTAAATTACTTCCTTTACTTTACATATATTTTTTCTCGTTGTACTTCTTTATAAAGTGTTATTTTATTTATTACTAAACCTACTTTTGCATATTTAGGCCTTCTGGCTTCCATTTATGACTTTTAATTTTATGCCTAATTACCTTAGTAATTAGCCCATTTGGGTCGGGTTTTTGCCAGCCTCAATATGTATAAAAAATGCATGTAGTATAATATATTGTATAACAGATTTAAATTGTTTAACATTAAAAAAAGGGGTACCAACCTTTCAGACAGTCTTTAAACAAATTGGGTGTGCTTAAGACCACACGTTGGAAGTGATAACTTCTATGACCGATTTATATTTTTATCAGTATTAATATTAGAGAAGAATAAGGGTCAACAAATTACACAAGTCAATATATTGTCAAATAATAGTATACCATATTTTGAAATTGCATAATCAATTATTCAAATAACAAACTATTCTTAACTCCTAAAAATTGTAAGCAATCCTTATATATAATTCTGTAAGCGAAATTTTAGATTCAAAATATAGTAATGTTATAAAGAGGTAAAGTTTGTTTGTTTGTATGTAGGGGGTAATCTCTGGCACTACAGAAACGATTGAAAAAATATTTTTACTATAATAAAAAGCTACACTTTTCCTGAGTAACATAGGCTATAATTCATTTCGATAAAAACCTTTTTTTATTTCAATATTTGTAAATTTAATGGGAAAAATTCTTAGTTTTAACAGCTGATTTCAAAATTCGAAGCAATTACTTTTGTATTTCTTGCTTTTAGGTTAGGGTTTAAAAGTGAAGACCTGAGCCTTGCTGGTTCTTTTAACCATTATTATAACTGCTGTTATCAAATATAAGAAATAATTTTATTTGAACATTTATTATTATTTATCATCTTAGTTTTGAGGTTATTATTAATCGTACAACTTTATTATAAATAAAACAAAACATTTGTTTTTAGAAGGTTCCATTGGGGGTTGGCGTGCGCAGCACGCAGGGGTCTCCCCTAGTTTAAGTTAATTTTTAGTTATCAGTAAATCTGCAGAACATTATATTTAATATATTTTCTCACAATATACATTACACATTTTTATTCCATTTTAAGCGTGTTTATAATCTAATTATAAATAACTAATATGAAAATTTACCATATTCCATATTTGTTTAATTCAAAATAGAGTAAAGTCTTTAGATTTGACTAAAAAAATTTAATTTTTATTCAGGTCGCGGTAAGAAAGAGCACGGTTTCCGGGCGAATTGCCTTCAGAATTACGTTTGAAACGTTACTAGCTACATTTTAACATGGAAGCACGCGCTTACTTGTTTATATATACTACGTATCCGCATATTCCCTCTCCACGCTCTGACTTGTGTCTACGCAAAAAGTTCGTGACATGATATTTCAGAAACATAGTCAAGCGAAAGTGCCCAACGGCCAATAGAAATATAATCACTTCAAAAATATAAATGTAAGAATTGAGCACATATAATAATGTTAAGGGAATTTATATTTTAAAAAACTATCTAATTATAAATATAGCATTGTTGTTATTATTATTAACTCAAAAAACTTTAACTCAAATGATAAATACAAAGCTTTCCAAAAAAAATAGAACACTCAGGATTTATCCACAGAATCTATACTATATTGTTTCAGTACAGTTTTTTAAGGGATTTAAAACTAATAGCAAGAATAATGATTTGGTCGGTATCTGTGTAAATAATGAAAAACATTTTTTTAAACACCCAAAAACCGTGGTTAGTGAAACGTCGCGTCGCCGAAGAAGTACCAACGTTAAATATGAAATAGTATTTAATATTACAAATCCAGAATATGTTAATGAATGTTAATTTGATGAAAAAATTGGTCGAAAATGCTAAGTAAAGCTCAAACTAAGTGAATCATTTTGTAAATACTTTGGGAAATAAATAAACCTAAATAGACTTTCTTAAATGATGCAATGCAAAAATAGAAGCAGAAAAAAAATTGTTTAAAAAAACGGTTGTCTAACCTAAGGAATTTAAATCTAGAACGTATTCTTGGTATAGATTATCTGAGAGTGTTTATAGTAAGCTAACATTGCTCGTTTAGTAAATGTTCCTAAACATAAGGTAAAACTTATTGACACAAAAAATGGTAAGTAGTTTAAGAAGAAATCTAAATAAACACACGAAAACAGATTAAAGTCACTTCGCGTGACGGCAAAGTTATGGCCTTCTGTTTATCACAAAACAACGTTCGCAATTAGGCAAATGGTAACCCATTACCACATACATTATTTGTATTAATCTCCAACACACTGAAGGCTGCCAAATGAATCTGAATTTGTTGAACGACAAATTTAAGTATGCAAATAAGGATGTGAATATATAATGTAATGTTCTGGCTTTGTGAAAGTTACCTGGATGTTAACCGTGAATAATAATTACCAGCTGTGATAAGGAGGAAATTTGAATTAGAATTAATTTAAAGAAAGCGTTTCCACGCAGACTTAGGGTAAAACAAACGTCAAGGTTATGTATATTATGTGGCTGGGAAATTGCATAAAACATGTTTTTTTTTCTTTAACTTAAATATAAATCTAATTACATTCTACACATAGCTGACGAACTAATCTATTTATTTAAAAGAATTTGCAAAGACTTTAAATAGTTGCTGTATGTTTTCTACTAGGCCAAATAATGTCGTGTGGCTAAAACTTTGTATACTTTATGCACGTTTTCTACTAGGCCAAAACGAATGGCGTTCGGCTAAAACTTTGTATAGTGTCAGCATGTTTTCAAAATGAATATATATATTTTTTGAGATAATCTGTCAGAGGCTTATACTCAAACAACATCAATGATTATATTTTGTTTAATGGAAACTCTTTACACATAAATGTGTCAACAATCTTTTTTTTAGTAAGTTACAAATTCGGTATTCGGTATTTAAAAAAAAGTACATTAAGCATAATAGCGACGCAAAACTACACACACAAATTTAATATTTAATACCTTTATTATTTTTATTTATATATATTTTATTTACAGTACAAAATAATTTGTATACAAATAATGTATTGTAACAAGAAAACAACCAAAGTAAAACTTAAGATTGAGGTGTGTCACATAGCTTTTTAATTTTGATATTAAACATTTTAAAACAAATACATTGCTTAAAGGGAAATCCTTTATATGGCCCGAATATCAGAGGTATTTTATTACTCCTGAAATCTAAGAACAAAATATAAATAACATTACAACAAATAAATAACTGTTGCTCCTAAAAACAATTGAAAATATAAAATAATACTATTCCAAATTTTTTAACTAATTTGTAATGAATAGTTATAAAACTAATTATCATTGGAATTAAAATAAAATTCCAATAAAAAATCTTTAATATGACAACATCAAAAATAAAAACATTAATACACAAAATAAAGTAATATATGTATTTGTTAGATTTCACGAAAATGTAAAATTGAAAGAAAAGTTTTAACGTCCGTGAAGTGCGTGTTTTTTTTTAAAGTTAGATTCAGAACCGTGAAGGAGGTACCTGGACCCTCCTTGTGGTAAAATTGAAAACTAGAGTTTAAAGCCTAGTTTAGTATTTTTACACATTATAGAATTAATATATCTTAGTATTTCTAATTTCTCAAGTTCTCACGCATAATAATTTACTTTAATAGTTTACAGTAGGTTTATTGAGGAATAATATCATATATTTAATTATACTTATAAAAATAAAATTTAATCTTGAAAAAGACCAATAAGAAATAAGCACTATATACAAAGTTATAGAAAGGTCCGGCCACCCCTTAATAATTTTAAAAATTTTGCACATATCAACTCCGTACTTTCAGGAACCTATTTAATTTTTTTTTAAACTATGTTATTACGATTTCAAAAGAATATCCGCCATCTTGAATGTAACTTTGTTTTTTAATTTTTTAAATGGGATACTGAAAGTACGGAGTTGATATGTGCAACAATTTTTAAATCGTTAAGGGGTAGCCGGACTTTCGTATCACTCTGTATATAACAACAGAACACAGTTTCAATACGTTGATTATATTGAATATTAAAAGTTTTGTTATGAAAAACTATGTTATGTTGTTCATTATCTTTGATGAATACTTGCAATTATATTTATAGCTTATTGCAAGGTTAGTTTTCTACTTTTGTTTTGTAAAATTCTAAATATATCATAATATTTTATCCAATTTGTTAGATATTAAAGAGATATTTTGGGTATAATCGTGTCGTCTTACATTTCACATTTTAAAAACTTTTAAAGATTTTACTTTGCGTGATGAGAAGTGTATGGTTCACATAACCTAGAAATATCCGCAATATCTAGCCAAGAACTTCCAAGTGCCATATTTATTACTTTATGACAAGTGTTCTGGGCAGTAAAACTGTCGCAAAATTGTCGTTACTGTCTTAAATAAATATATTTTTATGAAATATTGAAAATAAAACGCAAACTAATGCTTATTCCAACACAAAAGAGACTCATTCCTCCGCTGGATGTCGCAGTATGCTAAGTTTCGAGCGATGTTTTGTTTTGCATAAACTACTGTGATTTATAAGCCTCTCTCCAGACGTAAAAGTCTTGGTTTCTGTGAACGTGCCAAGGATGTCGGCGTGCCAAGTGTCGTGCGGGGAGCGAGTAATTGGGGACTAGTTTACCTTAGCTATTACTCATTCTAAAAACAAACTTGAGAAACACAACCGAATAATCGTTATAGTTTTTGTAAATCTAAGTGTATTTTTTGTTAAGTGTTTTCAATACTTAGAACCGTAGCAAAAGTGTTTGTAGGTGTTTTTGTGATGAATTGCATACCTAATTTGCAAATGTTAGGTTTAAGTTACTTTAAAGTATTCAAACTATTGATTAGCCCGCGTGTTTCACACGCCATACCGTAAGCTGACTCCACACACTAATTTAATAGAGTGTATTAGGTATAACATCAAAGCTAAAATAATAAATAATATTAATTGTCTAAATCAAAGTATTTATGATATAACAGAAATTTTAATAAAGGTAAAGGGAACAGCAAGAATTTAAAAAGTGTTTTATTCATCCGTTGGGCTTTGCTTAAACGCTGCTTTTCTAAAATATATTGTGTGTTGAATTGAGAAAACAAGAGCATGATTAAATTTACCTTAAGAGAGACAGGAACAGTTACAACCTGCAGTTAGCTAAAGGGTAATAGATGTGTTTTCTAACCAAGTTCGACTTACCAGTTCACTATCAACATATTTTTAAACTCCCCTACCCCCCCCCCCCTTCTCTCGCCAACCCCTGATGTGACATATGGTCAGGCAAACGCAAACCAAAAAATCCCTACTTCTGTTTATTATTTTTATACTTTTTCAATTTTTTATATAAAATTTTTACGGAAATCATGATAGATTAGGAGAGAGGCACCTGCATCTAAGTTGGGAGGTTGGGGTAGCTGTGACCCCCATAATATTGTAAATTGTAAATACTGTGACCCCCATCATAATGTAAAACATAGATCGAAATAGACTCTCAATTTCCCCAACATTAGTCCACAAAATCCCTAATTTTGTCCATAATTTTTACATTTTTTCAATTTTTTTACGGGAATTTTAAATATTTTCGGAATAAACAGTAGCCTAAAATATTTACTGAAAAGTCCTCAATGGAAATGAAAATTTTGTCAAAATTGATTCAGCCATTCCGGAGATTAGCCCGAATAGACAGACAAACAGACAGACAGACAAAAAATTTATAAATGTGTCTTTAGGTAATGTGTGAATAACTATATGAGCTTAGAAAAAAGCATATATTTTGGAATCACAGACAGACACTTTATTTATTTATATATAGATACATAATATTTCAACAATCAAAGAATAATAGGTATTTATAAATCAACTAGTAAATCCCCGTGAAAAATCACAGGCGGATTAATTAGATACACATCAGAAATACATCATTTAGACAAAAAGCAACACACTTTACCTAGGCCTACATAACTAAGCAGAAGGGGATTTTTAACTAGGTAAATGTGTACAATTATAAGGACTATAAAACCGTAGGAATATTTGTTCAGATTTTGTGTTTATTATCTTTTAATTGCCTTTCATTCCATATTGATAGATCAAATGATTTAGAAGTTATTAATATTATAGGCTATATTATTGATTGAAGTTGTAAACATGACCCCAAAGTATAACCTACGATAGGTTTTGTTTGCTTATTACAGATAATGGGTGAAATCAGCTGTTATATTATTTCTTCTTTAAATGTTACTCCACGTACGCTCGTACGTACACTCGCTTTTATGTTGATTGTAATTTTCTGTCCAAACGAAAACTTATATTCGTGAAAACATATTGATTTGTTGTGTAATCTTATATTCATAAATTACTAAACAATTTATATTTGCAAATATTTTCTCGAAATCGGCTATAAAGGATTTCCTTAACATTTTTTAAGCAAGGGTTTTTTACCAAAGGAATCCGTTGGAATTATATAAAACATTCAGAAAATTCATGTCTGCAGGTTTTCCGGAAATTTGATATTAGTAAATATTTTATTGTAAACGACTTTGAAGATTTCTTCGAGATTTTGTATAGAATAATTAAATAATTTTGTTTATAGTTCGGAACAGCTTGGGATCGGACTGTTAGATCACTGTTGGATCGGTATTCCAAGAAAACAAAGTTAACACGGAGAGTATAAAACGCGTATACATATTTTTTTCAAATTTTTCACACATATAAAAAATATTCAAAAACATAGTCTATCTATATAAATATTAAATTATGTAAATATAACCCTTAAAATTACTGAATCCGAACAGAATGTTACCCGATCTTAGATTAATGTAAATTTAAATGAGTATTATAAATTTAAATAAGTTAAAACTGAAAAAAAATTTTGTCTTATAACATCAATCTATGTTTTTCGAAATAAACCTGAGAAATTTCGAGTTAGACGCGCACCTAGGATTCCGTACTACTAGCACACATCACACATAAAAGATATGCTATGAACTTTATCATGGTAGTTCTATCAAAGTGAATGTCAGTAGCAACAACGCACCGATACGTATAATATACTCAATATACTGAAACAGATTTTTTCAGCCACACCAAAAAAGTATAGTACTACAACATTTGTACACTTTTAATTTTGGATGAGCATAACAGTTTGAGTTAGCATGTCAAGTGTCAGACAGACAAACATGGGATCCTATAGTAGATTATATTTTTTCTTTTCGAAATTATAAAAATGTCTAAGAATTTCCTAAAATGTATTTTGTTTGCAAATTTTTTAGCAAACATGAAATCGTAGTAGGCATATTATAATATATTCTCACAAATATAGTTCAAGGTATTTTAAGATTAAAAAGTTAGAAGTAAGTTGTCAGTCAGTTTTTATAAAAAATATTTAGATTTAAAATGTTTGAACTATTAATAAAAACACTTGAACTTATTTGAACTATTATACTTGAACTAATTTAATAAAAAACATCAACTTAAAATCGTACCGCTGATTTCAATTAATTTAAATGTTTTCTTTCTAGTGTATTTTTCAGTCCTAATAAATTAAGTCTACTTCAATGTCCCGAGAGTGATTTATTTATTAAAGAAGGGTAATTTATCTAACAGCGCATACTCAGCGTGATAAAGACATTCCTGGCAACGTAAATACATGAGTCATGGCCGATGATCACGCTACAGTTTATCTATTTTCCGTGAGTAAATCGATCTCTGAGTTAATACCAAGTTGTAATTTGGAATTGTTGTTTGTTAAAAATTTCCATATTTTTATTAACTTTCCATCATAAAACAAAAATATTTTTTTAACAAATCTGACCTTTTATTATGTTTTCCGTACAAGTTGGAGCAGTAATAAACGCGCTTGTAATGTTCAACTCATGAAAACTTTTATATTATATTAGAAGAACAAACAATAGCTTATATTGTATTATATTACAATATATTATATTAGTAAATATTAATAAAGTTATTGAATGTAGAAAAATAATTAATTTGTATTTGTTAAATTTTCATTTTACCAAATGCACTTTCTAAACTTTACTGAGATAAATCCATAATCATAACAAAACTTTGTTTAAAGGAATCAAACTAACAAAAAAAGTGTTGGTAAAAAGAAACATTAAGCTAGCAAAACTTTATTTCAAATTGATCTAAAAGATTAGGCGAAAACTAATTGTACAATGTATACTAAAGACGTCTTATAACGATTATAAATAATACAGAAAACAATTTAAATCTCTCCATTAATTACACACGTGTAGAACTTTGAAAAATATTTAAATTATTGATTATAAATTTGCCAACATACAAATTTTTCTATTCTATTCTTGACCAAGTCTAGCAGTTTTAATTTTCAATTGTTTTAAATTTATGTTAAAACAAATCTGATAAAAATATAATATAAAAACTAGGCCAAAGAAAAATGACAAATGGCATGTTTAGGACTGTCGTAATAATGGTGGCAGGTGGAATGCGTAGAAGTGGTCCAAGATTTATTTCGAAAGGATGTTTCTTTAGTTAGTCACACAAAGCTAGATCGTTTAGAGGACAGATTTCAGAAATGTTTATATAAAACGTAGAAACTCGCACTGAAGAGAATCATGCACCCCAAAAAACGTTTACATTTAAGATAGGCCTAAGCATCTAATAATAACATACGAGTATCCTAAAGAAAATATTAACTAATTCATCTAATAAAACTAAAATTTTATTAATTATGTTTTCTGTAATATATATTTTATTTGTGTCTATTTTGTTTATTTCTTTCTGTAAACGTTTTATATAAACAAAACTGATAAATACATTTATAGGGACATATATGTGTATGAAGGTCGGCGTCCCTTCCACCCCCAATATATAGGAAGTGAATATAAACATTGGTTAAAGTAACATAGTACAGTATGGTATTATTGAATAGATGTTTATACATTTCAGTAAACCTTAATTTTTCATAATAGAAAACTCATCCATAATTTTTTATTTTTGTATCACACAAATACACACGCACACACCAACACACACAAACACATTTCTTTGTTCGTTTATTTGGACATCAATCTAAAAAATACACCTTTGTATTAATACTATCTTCCATATAGTTTGTTCAGTAGAATGTATAACGGTTGTAGCTGTAGAATACATTTATCGTCATGTTAAAAATAAGGACCCTTCAAAACTATTTTCCGGAAATCTTTACTTTTTTATGTAAAATATATTTCCATCAAAATATATCACGTTTCAAAATGCTTTAGTTTAGTAATTTTGTGCTGAGGGACAGTGCGTCCTCTATAAAGTTCTTCGAACATTCAATCTGCTGTTATTTTATTTAACGTATGCATTTCGAAACTTACATACATATATGTTTCTTAATTCTGAGTTCAGATCAAACAGTTGACATCAAAACATTTTCTAAATCATAGTTCAAAATTTTAGTATAAGTTTTTTGTGAAATTTATACAAACCAGGGACAACTGAATGACCACTGTTTAACATACATTATAAATAAATAAATAAAATAAGAAATATACATTATCCTATATCTTCCAAGGAATATATAAATAAACTTGGCTTCATATTACTATTTTCCTGCCTGAAATATACAATCATCAAAAACCGCCGCAGTCCAGGATATATTCTATTGATGTTTCTACGGTAAGACTAACATTGTTATTGTAAGAAAACTTTAATAAACGTGTGTATGTTGTCACAAAATTGGGGTATCTCTTTGTATTACCAACCTTCCTACCGTTTACTATTAGGTTTATTCAGAGTAAAACCAGCGATGTTTTCACTGAAATAGTTCCTTTTTTTAAATCTCTACTCAGGTTTATTTTGAAGTAGCACAATGAGCATAACCCTAATACAAATCTTGGCACATAAGTAAAGTTTATCAAAAACTAGTAGTTTAGGCGTATTATTTAAATCGAAATAAACAAACGAATTTACAAAAATTCTATCTTAATAACGAAATAAAGATTTGTAGGGCCACAACTTTACAAACGAGTTTAGAGGAAACCCCTAAACGTAAAAATTTAAAATATTATACAAATGTTTGTAACAACTCTAGTGTGTAGCACAAAAACTTTAATACATCATCCTTAAAATAATCTTCATAAAATATTGTGGAACACTTTGGTGTTTGGTTCCCAAAGTGTACATTACTTTTAGATTCCTAATTTCACCTGACACGTATAAGGTATTCAAAACATATTGTTTTTGTTACTATCAGAACTACATCCTTATGGTATTAGACTATAAAACTAAATTTTACAGTAAAACTTAACTACTTGAAATAAGAAATCAGACCTTGATGTATTTTTATATAAACATCGTACGTACATGATTAAATCATTACTTATATGTGAGCTCAAGTATTTCAATACTAGTGAGGTCACGCTAGTTTTCTATAAATACTTATATTTGAAATCACGCATTTTAACAGTTCACAGCTTTTCTTCGGTTCAAGGCGTTCTTCAGCCCGGTACATAGCATGCTGGGTAAATTGACTCAAGTTATATTTATCGTGATAACATAATTATTACATGACTAAACCTTCCATTTTATTCACTTTGTCGTGCATGGTATGCAATTATTTAGGTCGTAGTGTAAGCAATGTAAAATATATTTCACAGTTAGTTATGGTTATTAAACGCTGTTCTTGTGTTTAATGTATTGTATTTATAATGCAATTTTTTCTGTCCGTGTGTTACAGTCTTGTAGTTTCTTCATTTTAAACGTTTTGTTTATTACAATTTTACAAAATTTAAATTGAATAGCACGTTCAAAATCCCACTTCTGACACCATATATGACGTGCCCCACTACTGATACCGGCTTCGTTGGTCCTATTGATTGTCTTCTTATATGAATAGAAGACCTTTGCCTACTGTTGATAAGCTTTTGGACACTGTCCGGATGTCAAAACTGCCAAGAAGTAAGTTCCACAAGGCTGCCTTGAGACGGTTGAGACAGTCTGGACTTGTTTAGTGAACCAAACGTAATGTTTTAATTCTTTTCTTCCCGGAATTTACACCTAAATTACAAGCTGGAGGTAAATTCAAGAAAACTTCCAATGTGGGTCGTGATCTGCATAAGACAATAATTCTTCTAGCTTAATTAGTGCTCTCTCTCTAACTCTCTCATTTAAAAATCTTAACAAAGGATATTTCACGTGTAGAACATTGAATATTGATTATTATTACTATTCTGCTTATCATACATAAAACGTGAGAGAACTGCCATACTTTATTATTAAAAACTAAAGAGAAATTACCAAATTTTCTATTTTGGTATAGCATTTTACCATGTATGAAATGATTCAATATTTGGTTGACATTCGAGTTTGGAAAAAAAACAAGTATTTTGAAATTTGTTCGAAGTCAAGTAATATGAAACTACAGATTGGTTGAAATGTGTCCTTTAATAACATTCAATTAATGTAACTAGTATTATCCACAACACTCAGCACTTAGTATGAACTTTCATCACTAGCTATAGCATACAAAATAAAATGGATAACCTGCATGATGGTAAAAAACTAAACCAAACACGAAAACAAATATAGCAATATACTTACTAACACTAAAACTTAAATATATTATTTTCTTCAAAATAATATACACTTAACCATATTACACTATCCACCTTAAATACACTTACTGTGATATGATATTTTAGGCTTTATATAAATTATATCCTATACATAGTGTTTAAAAAGTCCCGGCCCTTCTAAATCCTATTGCTTTAAATGAGCAATTCTTGTATCTATCTTTGTATCTTTGTACCTGCCGCGGATCTCGAAAACGGCTCTAACAATTTTGATAAAAATTTGCCTAAAGGGGTTATTTGGCGTCAGTAATTGAATGCGCTAGGTCTTATGTTTTCAAAAACGCTCATAAAGTCTGAAAAATGCGAATAAAATTTAAAATCTGAACTTCTGTTTATACCACCTTTCAAGTTACTTAGAAGGCGAATAGGTACAGCTTCTTTTTATACCTCCTTCAAAGTCACTAATAAATATTCGAATAGATACATTATAGATACAATCCAGATGTTAAAAATACTGAACGATGCTCGTTCACCCAGGTACAAACGAGCCAAAGATTAGCGAGAGCCTTTAGAGAGTTTTCCAACTGCGAGCGAAGCGAAGCATCCATCTGAGGCCGTAGGCCGAGCCGGGGTTGGGACGCGAAGCGTCCAGGGGCAGAGCCCCTAGTAATTCTAAAACGAATAAAGATATAAATTTGAAATTTTAATCATGGACTCAGATGATAAGATTCTACATTTCAGCGCGGTTAAAACAATTATCCACCATCTTGGATCCGCCATTTTTAATGTAACTTTTGTTTTTTTTAAATGGGTGGTTGGTCATGTGATACATCATTTCGATGGAGATTTTCAAGAGAAAACCAACGGTGAAACTTGCACATCCATATCTTAAAAATTGCGGCCAAAAAAAAACTAAATCGTGTTTTCCGATTTTGCCCCATTTTGCTGTACTATTTTTTTTATATAATAATTGTTATTATACATAACTGTATTTGGTTAAACCAAATAAATAATTTTTTTTTTAATCAAAATGGCTGTAACTCAAAGTTTTTAAATGCTGCCAAATATCGTTGCGTGGGATATCGTTTGAAAGCTTATTTAATTCTAAATCCAAAAAGAATAATAACTAGTATTAAAAAATAATAGTACAGCAAAATGGGGCAAAATCGGAAAACACGATTTCGTTGTTTTTTGGCAGCCATTTTCAATCGGTTAAAGATATGGATGTGCACATTTCACCGTTGGTTTTTTCTTGAAATTCTACATCGAAATGATGTATCACATGACCACTTTCCTATTTAAAAAAATAAAAGTTTCATTCAAAATGGCAGATCCAAGATATCGGATAATTTTTTTCACCACACTGAAATTTAGAATCTTATCATCTGTGTCCATGATTACAATTTCAAATTTGTATCTTTATTCGTTTTAGTATTATTTAGGGGGTCCAGGACTTTTTCAACACTGTATAAAAACACTCTCGATCAAGTCACCTTTCAAACAAAAGAAATTAAATCAAAATCGGTTCATCCGTTTGAGAGCTATTATGCCATAGACAGATACACATACTTTATATTTATAACAAACCTCTTTTTGCGGGAACTGTTTGCGGGTTAAAATTAATGTTAGTTAAAATTGCACGCAGTGTATAACTTATATAGTGCTCTTCTAAAGCACATATTGCACGTCAGCATCCATGACATCAGCCTTCCATTAGCTTAAGAGACTGCCATCGATCAGAGATGTCTTCATCTCTCTCACTGTCAAGCCTTAACTTAAAAACACGTTCGTTTTTCGGAAAACGAAAGCGTCTTAAATGTATCATTTATTTAAATTGTATTTGCATGGTACTATATATATTCAAATAACACTATACAATTCCAAAAACGCTAGGTACAAAACACATAAACTTAATAAATATGTATATAATTTTAATGTATAGGAAGAATCCTTATATCCATTTCGGTAACTAAGTAGCCATCATCAAAGTATTCCCTACATGTATTGCATTGAGGTATTTGTAGATACGTATATTTTAAGTATCGTGCTTATGAATTGCATTACAAATAAACGGTATCAGTTAACTGACACAAACTTTCTCTCAACTTACTGTAGTCAAAATAATATTGTTTTTAATCATTTTATTTTTTACTACTTTTTAGAACAAAACAAAAAAATAATATTCTACCTACGTCAATCGTATAAAAAAATTATTGTCCCAGGCGGGATTCGATCGCGCGACCTTTGAATTACTGGCCGTGCTTGCTACCGTGGTGCTACCCCGTGCGGCCGCCGCCGCCATGCTAGATTGACAACACAAACTTGTTTATTTTTAAACATTTCCTCATAATTATAAAACGCCGAAGTTTTGATAAAAGCGGGTGGTGTCATTTTGTTTGGCATCTTAAGCACTATAAATACTGAAAATTTGATCAAAATCGTTAGAGCCGTTTTTGAGAAATTTGCATTTTTGTCGTTTTTTATGGGTTTTTAGGGATAAATTACCCATAAAAATTACAAATTCCAAAAAATGAAAAAAACGCCTGGAGATATTAGGGTTTAGTAAATACATACCAAATTTCATAAAAATCGGACCAATAGTGTCCTCTCTGGTCGTGTATACATACAGACAGACTGACAGACAGACACCACTCTAAAAACACTTTTTTGGGTTCAGGGAGCACCAAAACAAAAAATTCCACTAAAAATATTTTTGGGTTCAGGGAGCACCAACACAGATAATTGCACTAAACAATTTTTGGGGTTCTGGGAGCACCAAAACAGATTATTCAACTGAAAATTCAAATTCAAACATTTTTACTTTATTAAATTGTAAATAAATATATTTTTAGTATCACGATTATGATTACATTACCAAAATTGTAAATAAATATATGTTATGTAATGCGTCTATATTATTTTAGTATTGCTTTGGGAAAATTGTACATATAAGTATATTTTAAGTATCCCGTTTATGATTGCATTATAAAAAGTGTATACAAATATATTCAAGTATTACGTTTGTCTTTGCTATTATAAATAACAAGTAAGCCTCCGTGAAAAATCACAGGCATAATTTAGATTCACATCAGAAATACATAATTTAAAAAAAAATATATTTAAAAACAACAGACTTTATCTAGGCCTATCTAACTATGCTGACGGGGATATTTAACTCGGTAAATGTGTACAATTAAAAGAACTATACAACTGTAGGCCTGAGTAAAAAAAAATATTTATAACCGTTATTATATATTTTAAAATATAATAAAAATATAATTTTGTATCCTTTTTTATTTCATTTTTATAGATCAAATGATTTAGAAGTTATTAATATTAAAGTGAAGAAATTAATAATCGAATATGTATACGAAGATGTACGAATGTTTCCGAAGTTAAACGAATAAGTATCCTTTAAATTTTTATAAACGAATATATTGATGTTAAAGGTTGTATTTATGTACATTTTATAACCTCAAAGCAAATTGTATAACGTATTAAAGGATACATTAGTTCTACAACTCATGTATTATAAAAAAAAAGCTTCACAAGAAATTATATTAAATCTACACAAGAAACTTCCCAAAGTAAAATCTACGCTAGGTTTTGAACAGATGATAAGTGAAATTAGCTCCTGTAGTATAAGTTACTCACGTACGTACGTAAACTCGCTTTTATAGGAGTTGATTACATTTTACAGTCTAGTATATGATTGCAATTCAAAATTTTTAGATAAATGTACTTTAAGTATTATGTTTATGTATTGCTTTGGAAAACTTGAATCTAAGTATAAATTTGGTGTCTTCAATTACTTATATAGACTGTGGGAGTCTGTTCAACAAGATGATTTGGTTTTGACTGAGAGCGTGTCACAGATATCTTTCTTACTCAAATCCATTCTTGCGTCACAAGAAAAAAAAACATTATTTGAGCTGTATTGATTTTAAATAGACACCATAATAATACTTGAACAATGTTCATGGTGGGGATGTTAGGATTTACAAATCCACAAAATCATCTTCACAGGACTTTCCATGTTCTAATTTTGAAATGATTCTTATTGTATTTTATTATGCTACAACTTGCACGTCGTTAATCATATTTTAATTTCGAGTGTCATGATGAAATACTATTTCGAGTGTACTATTCATTTCATAATCTCACAAAAATAAACAAATATCATCTGAAACAAAATCAAATTAATTTCTATATTTAACAATAAAGAGTAAATTGTCTACATTTTTGGGTTTACACATGTTCCAGGGATAGATTTCTTAGAATTTCTGAGCTATCTCAAGTTATTGGGTATCACATCCACTGTCACAACGAATTTATAATACCGTTATGAGATTTCAGACAACATTAAATTAACAAATGTGTTTTAAGAACCTAATAGATAAATAGATAATTACGTAACAAGTTTTGATTGGTGTCTTTAGTTGCACTGGTGAAATGTTTAAACAATAAGGAAAGATGAGTGGCTTAGTAACTCGAAGGAGCTACTATCTTATTTACTAAATTGCTAAAGAATTTATTAAGTCGTTATTTTTCAGAAAATTTTTACAAATGAATTGTAATTTTAAACCTTTTACACTGCAGATTTACAGAAAAACTAGCGGAGACCCCTGCGTGCTCCGCACGCCAACCCCCAATGGACCCTTCTAAAAATATATGTTATGTTTTATTTATAATAAAGGTGTAGGATTAATAATACCCTCAAAACTAAGATGGCAAATAATGTTAAATGTTCAAATTAAATTATTTCTTATATTTTATAACAGCAGTTATAATAAAGGTCAGAAGAACCAGCAAGGCTCAGGTCTACACTTTAAAACCCTAACCTATAAAAGCTAGAAATACAAAATAATTGCTTCAAATTTTGAAATCAGCTGTTAATGGAAATATTGGAGCTAACAGCTATATTATCTGTTATTTTATTCAATTGGTTGCTATGGTAATAAATGTAAATACATGTGTTGGTTTATCATTCTAGGCCTAACCTAAGAATTTTCCGACTAAATTTACAAATATTTAAATAAAAAAAAAAAAAATTATCGAAATAATTTATATATAGGCTATGTTACTCAGGAAAAGTGTAGCTTTTTATTAGTAAAACTATTGTTTCATTCGGTTCAGTAGTGCCAGAGATTACCCCCTACATACAAACAAACAAACAAACTTTACCTCTTTATAATATTAGTAGATAGTAGATTAGTAGATAGTAGATAAATGTTTGAAAAGTAAATAGAACAGCAATACAACCTTCCAAAAATCACACTAATAAGGTTTCTCTTCTATGTGAGTGTCAACGTGTATCTTTTATAGGTTAATAAGCAGCAGATTTAATTTAAAAATATAATTTAAATTAACTGTCATATTATTTTACAGAACAGCTGCTTTATGTTTTTTATTTATTTATTTAATATCAAATGTTTTAATGTAAACAAAGCAGACGTTTTTAAATTCTCATGTATTTCTTATGGGGATTTTTCATTTTTCGGGGACTTCAAAAACCCCTTAGTTTTTAATTTTAGGAAAAACTTATATTTTTCCCTCGTACCTTGAATTGATACCTTTAAATTGATACCTCCCCCATCAACCTCCGATTTACCAAATTCCCACAATTTTGAATCTAAAATTTCGCTTACAGAATTATATATAAGGATATAGCAATACAAAACATCACTTTGTTTTTTAAATAAATGACTTTAAAAAATTACGCCATGCTATTTGAATAGGAGAACGTTTTATTTTAGTTTTTTGAAGTTAGTTATAAAAATATTACAGAAATAAAGTAGGTCTATAATAAGACCTTTATTGTGTCTCAAAAGGTTAGCCAGAAGAGATAACGAATGGAGTTACAATAAAGTTTCTTTTCTAAAATTTCCTGATTAAAGGACTTGTTGGTTTAATGTCTAAAACTATATATTAATATGGTTAATATTGCTAGTTATATTTTTAATTTACGAAAAATAATTTGATTAAATATTTATTCAGTACATTCCCAACCAACTTGAGGACACTTTAATTTCCTATATATTATAATACATTTAAAATATATTCGTAAATGATGATTTAAATTTCCGTTTTTCTAAACGAGTCCAGTATTTGTAATGTCAATACAATGGAAATATTTTTACTTTCGATGATTATTTAAATAAGTAAGAATCAACTTATACGGTGATTTTACGTAACATGGCTCCCGTTAACTCAGTGGTTTCTTTAAGACAATTTCAATTCAGATTGTTAAATCAAACCAAACCAAACTGGGTTTAGTGTTTTAAAACTACTGCTAAAACGCAAAAACAGACGGTAGCAGAAGCACATCACCGTAAAAAACATTTTAGTATTGCCCCATATTTCCTTTTACGATATCATAAATGTCATGTGGATGCTTCATTACTATTTTTATACATTTTGTTTTAAAATATCCGGAAATAAATCCGGCAGTGAATTCACAACTATCATGTTCGTTATTGTCAATATTCCTGTGAGTGTATTTTCTTTTGAAACTTATCTTGTGATCTGTATAATATATAATTATGTAAACTTGGATTATTTTTATGTTTGGATTAATTTCAAAAATTTCTGAATTAATTAAGACAAATGTTTCTATGGTGGACTTTCCAGAGTAACATAGGCGCATAAGTTTTTTAAATTTGTTTTTTTAGAAAATTTAACTTAGATGTTTAAAAAATATACTCTTCCGAAAGAATATGGCTCATTTACTACTTCTTGCTGTGTCATCGTGTAAATATTATACGTTCAAATCTGACTGGGTTCATAAATTTTAAAATATCAACGTAACAGAAGCTTTAAAAAAATTACTGTCATTAGTGTCCCAGCTGTTTTAATAACCTATGATACAAAAAGAGAACTGAATTTATTATTCTTAACATGGTATGTTATGTTCCTAAATAAATTAAACATTTAATTTGATGGTACCTATTAAATTTTTCTTAACCTACAATTAATAGAATTAATTTAAAATCATTACATTTACTGTATTAAGAAACTATTAAGAATGTATACACCTTTTAAAAAAAAAAGACAACGTTTAGACCTAGAATGGTTAATCTATCTCAGATTAACATTTAGAGTATTTTCTCAAATATTTATCATAGAAAGAAAAGACTGTAAAAATTTTTCAACTAAAACACAAGCAGTTTTTTCTAGTATGTTAAAAATAACAGGATGTTTATTATTAGTACTTATCTGTTTTTACTGAATAAACTATAATATACTTATATAAGGTCAGTAGAACTTTGTGTTTTTCTTGCATGCATATTATTATGGAAAACAATCGTTTTTACTTTATTACATCATTTACCTTAACTATAAAACTAACACCATTACTACATAGACAATCAACGTGTTTTAGTTTTAAAATCAAATATCATTATTTTGTAATTTTCAAAGGTATTTTCCTTCCATCCTTTGCTGGTGAAGTCAACTGTGATCGATGGACCTCGATTAAACTAATGGAAGGTTGATACATGAACGATGAAGTGCAATATCTACTTTTAAAACAAAACGACGAAAATGTTTATAATAAAGTGTCTAAAACTGTTTGCAGGCCTTTATAACTACAGGCTTTAATATCGCATGACGGAGAAAGGATCATAAATATATCATTAGGTGATGCATAATATATACAGTTTGCAAAACGGAAGTTATTTCTGGAAGGAAATTAGGTGTAATGTATGCTAAATACAAGGTTTGGTAGTAAATGGTATAACAGAGGTAGAGAGAAAGATAGTTAGACTATATATTATAGGCAAAGGAAAGAAAGGATAATTTTAAACACGGAAATATATTGACAGGTTAATCAGTGGTTTTATTTTCTTATCATAAAGGTTTATGGTATTGAGTAAATGGTGTGACAGAGGTAGAGAGAAAGATAGTAAGACTATGAGTCGTATAGTTCCAAAACCTGCTTTATCCAGAAAAATCTGAAATTTAGTTATTGACGCCATGTTATTCAGAAGTGTAATCTGCTTCTTTTAAAACCATTAGTAAGTTCCAGAAAAAAACTTTTCCTATTTAAAAAGTACTTTGAAAATTAGGGTTTATTATGCTATAATACTATAATACCACACTGATTTAAATAAAAACCCGAACCACAAAACAAGGAGCAAAAACTATAACTAAACAACTAAATTGTAAGTTAAGTTTAATACCTTACCCTTATTTACATTTCGATGACATGGTCATCATCGTCAGAGGGTTTTAACACTACTAAAGTATACATAAAATATTACAACCTATATATACTGAACACGCCCTCCCCCCACTCCTCCCCATACCGGTTAATCCAAGACCGACGTGGTGGGGGTGGGGGAATGGGAAGAGCCACATTAAATGTACTAACATGTATCTATTATTAACAATAAAAACCAATTTAACAATAAATTATAAAACTATTAAATACAAAAAATAACAAACTGGACTACTAAAACTATAAACAGTCAAACAGAAATTAAAATAATAATAATAAAATAAAATAAAAAACTAATAGGCCTAATGAAATAAATAAAAAACAAAAGAAATTAAATACTTAATGAAATAAAATAACATAAACTTAAAACCCAATGTTAACAAATACAGATCAACAAAATATAAATAATATAGGTCTATGGTCTTTTAAAAAATACAAATAACTGAAAGTTAAAAAATAAAATAAAGGTTAAGAAATATTACCAATAATAAATACAGTACTATCTATTGCTAAAGGTTCCTATCCAAGCCTAAGTAAAGAAAACAATGACGAGTTAAGAATAGGCCCTTTATCTGCATTTAATAACATATCATTGTCAGCCTGAAAAATGGAAACTACTACTACTACTACTACTTTTTGTTTAATACTATAATAATCTTCTATTTATCTTGAAAGAAAGTAATGTAAAAATGTTCAGTTATCTAGCTTTAAAGAATGTATAACAATTAATATTGATTGCTATAGGGGTTCTTAATACATTTTCAACCATCAGCATACGTGACAATAAATCTGGTTTACTTTTTCTATGTATCTTATAAGAAACTAGATGACCCGTACGGCGTTGCCCGTCGTTGTTGGTATTTTCAGTTTTTTTAACGTAATTGTATTCTTTATAAGTGTTCAGTCAGTGAGTGGTATTGGGCTTTTATATATATAGTTCTTAAATAATAAAAGCACTATTTTCATAATAATAAAAGATCTGAAATTATGATTTTAGTAACTTTCATCAACCCAAACCCCTCCTAAAATTTCGAATTTTTTCAAACCCTTTCTTATTGAGCACCTATGGCCCTAGAGGAAGCTACATACCAAATTGCATTCCAATCCGTTCGGTAGTTTTGAAGAAATCGTGATTTAACAACTTTGATCCCCCCAAACCCCCCCCCCTAAAATTTCGAATTTCTCCAAACCCTTTCTTAGTAAGCACCTATGGCCCTAGAGGAAGCTACATACCAAATTTCATTTCAATCCGTTCGGTAGTTTTTGAGAAATCGTGATGAGTGAGTCAGTGAGTCAGTGGTATTTCGCTTTTATATATATAGATAAATGTACAAAATTTCAGCTCTCTAGCTTTAAGGAAAATATACAAACGAATTTACATTTTTTTTTGGGAATTGTTTCAACGGTTAAATCAAAATAAATTCTAGCCTATGTTGCTCAGGGATAGTGTAGCTTGGTATTAGTAAAAACATTTGTCAATAGTTTCTTTATAATATTAGTATAGACAAATGTTTTTAAAGAAAGCAAATAGATCCAATTGCCAATTACAATAGGCCAATTACACTGTTTGATAAATAGATAAAAGAGGTGTGTAAATTGAAAACTTTGCATACAGAGTGTAACATACTCGCGTACTGTCTCAAAGTATAACGTTCAAACTAAATCTAAATAAAATAAGTTTCCAAACCCAGTGTACCAAGAAAAATTGTTCTGCTGAATGTCCTCGTTTTTTTCATAATATTTAAATTTAAACATAGTTAAAGAATTAGATCATTTTAAAGGCCTCTTAAAAGTAAACATTAAAAAGGTTATACTTACCTGTTCTCGTTTCAAGATGTTCTGTTTAACTTATATAATTTAGGTTATTGCGTTTTTATTTACTATTATCAAACGTTTTTCTTCTCAGAACTCAACATTTTACCAAACATTACCAACGATGTACTTTTTCAAATAATGTCCAACTTGGGAAATTTTGATAAATTTTCCATATTTAAAAATGATTAATTTTGTTTAAATGAAAAAGCTCATATTTACAATTTTTCAAATGGCAAAGTATATCGAGTTGGATTTAAGTTGAAGGGCTTTATAGATGAAGATTTAGTTTTTTACTTGAACTTTGAACATATTATTATCTCCACCCATCATTAAATTGTAGTGCAAAAAAAAATATGTTTACGTTTTGTACAGCCCCTTTTTTGTACGAACAAAAGAACGCATGGAGTTTAAAAATGCGCAATAGTTATTATATTCGTAAATATAAAAAACATATAACCTGTAAAAGTGTGCAATGTTATGACGTTCAAAACATATACAAACTTGAACAAGTAATACGACTTCATCGGCGTTGTTTTGTTTAAACGGAATCAAGTAAGTCAAATATTTTTAACCTAAAAATGTTTTCTTGAAAGAGACGTTTTAAATCATACGGTGTCGGTCTTGACCTACGTTAACATTTGAATATTCGTTAAAATTATTATTTTAGGGCAATGAGGTTTAGAAATAATATTATTTTCCATACATTATTTTGGTGTGAAATAATTTGGTTTTTTAACCAAATTTCTTAACTAATTCTTTTAATCGTTATAATTATTCAATTTGTATGTCTCCAGTTCTACAGTTTAAGACTAAATTATGGTACATTTATAATAATTTATATATACACCTTGTTATCCGTCTTGCAACTTTTTTGTTTGTAGTTTTAATACTACGCGCGTTTCAGGAACACGTCCCCATCTTTACGTTGTTTAAAAGACTTATTCACATAAGAGCACGTCATACAAATAGTACAAACACATACACACAATTTACAACACGAATCTTTGCACTTAAGTTATACAAGTTTACAAACACAAAACAAAGTTTAACAGCTGTTGGCATTGGGCCATGTTGTTTTAACAAACGTGAAGATGGAAACGTGTTCCTGAAACGCAGGTAGTGTTAAACTATCTATAAACAAAAAATTTGCAAGACGGATAACAAGGAGTATAAAATAATAAATTATTATAAAATAAATATACTATAATTTAGTTTTATTATAATTACATTAAAAACTTCAAAAGCCAATCAGAAAAACTATTATATGCACTGGTAAATTTTAAAATAAAATTGTAATTTCTGTTCAATAAAGATCATACATGCCTGTTGAATATTATAAGAAAACTAACTAATACTAGAGTATTACAGTTGTATAATTAAGGTTAACTTAAGCAATAAACTATTTACTTTACTGTTCAAAGACTGAACAAATAATGAAAGACCCGCAAACCGCCTTCGTGCGGCTAATCATATCTTAGTATTTATAGAAAACTTGCGTGACCAGGTGTGTACTGCTTAGGAACGTTTGAAACCCGACGCCGGAGTTGCAATAAATTCGTCAATGTGGTTCTAACATGGAACTCCGTTTCGATCACTGTTCTATTCGTCCGTGCGTGCCGAGTGCGTGATTACAGCAACAAAGTTTACTTCCGATATACGTGAGCATTAGCTGCGCGATATTTAAAATATTAATTTAAAAGTATAATTTTGTAATAAAACCTAATGACAGGGGAGGGAGAAACATGTAGGCAATGCTTTGTTTACATAAACTCAAAGCATGTGCCGTTAGATGTACTATGGTGTAGCCTATAACAAAAACATAGTAAAATTCGGAGTAAAATTTTGTACAAGAGTGTCCGTTCAGTCTTATCTCCACAATGTTAAATTTTACATATTTACGTACCTTTTTCTCAGCAATAATAATAGGTACAGATCTGAAGATTTTACCACATATTTTTAAATATGTAGGCCTACTAAACATTTTTTTAGCCATGGGTGGGAATTTTTTTAAATTGAATTAACTTTTTGAAAAAATGTGTATTTTTTAGATGTAACTTTTTCATGTGTTTTACTTTATTTATTTTTTATTTTTAAAACTAAGAGTGATATTTAAAAAAAAACCCCCATGTCTAAACTTGTAAGACGTATTGCAGAATATGTGGTAAAGATTTCAGGTATCTATATATCTGCTGAGAAAAAAATTTGCCTACAAACAGTTGAATAATTTCAACTTTCGGCATAAAGCAACTTAGCCTACCTTGTTGCTATTTTACCGCTGCGATCTCGGCATACTGCTACTTCATATATAATAATTGTATTCAAAATGCTGCCACATATAGCCAAGTAGCCTACTCACTGGCATCGTTTCATACGTACTGTATGTATTTTTATTCGGGGTAAGCATTTTGACTAAACAACTTCGGGGAACAGACTTTTCAATTGGGGTTCGCCAGACATGCCTAGAATAATTGGACTCAGTAGAGTGACGAACTGGTTTTCTTTTCTTGAACAATTTTGTTAAAAGAGGCATTATTTAATTCACCAAACACACAACACGACACTAAAACTTACAACTTTTATTTTTCATAAAAAATACTGCGTCACTTCACAGTAACAATATTCAAACCAAACATTTACTTAGATTTTTCACATAAAAATCACCACTCATCTTCTGGGAAAACCAAAGCAAGCTGAATTTAAGTTGGTATTGTGTTAGCCAAGTGTACTACTAATTCACAAAACCACATAAAATAAATAACAATATTCCAATGCAAGCGTTTGCTGGCTATAACACATACCGAACGCCCCAAACGCCGCAAATGCTTCTCGCGAAAATCGAAACATGCATCATAATTCCCTCATTTATTATACAGGATGTACAAAAAGTGCGTCACTGGTTTAATATTTCGCATATAATGAAATCGTGTTTTCCGATTTTGCCCCATTTTGCTGTACTATTTTTGTTTAAAATACTAATTATTATTATTTTTGGATTCAGAATTAAATAACATTTCAAACGATATGCAACACAACGATATTTGGGTGAACCACTCGAAATCAATTTTGAAAAAAAAATGGCTACAACTAAAAAATTTTAAATACTCATAAATATCGTTGTGTAGCATATCGTTTGAAAGCTTACTTGATTCTAAATCCAAAAATAATAATAATTAGTATTTTAAACAAAAATTGTACAGCAAAATGGGGCAAAATCGGAAAACACGATTTCGTTGTTTTTGGCCGTCATTTTTAATCGGTTAAAGATCCATATGTGCAAATTTCACCGTTGGTTTTCTCTTGAAATTCTACAACGAAATTATGTATCCAAAATGGAGGATCCAAGATGGAGGATAAAGTTTTTGAAATCTTAATAAAATAGTATTTTTTACATAGAGTAGGTTCCTCAATCACATCTACCTTCAAATTTTCTTTATATACGAAATATTAAATCAGTACGGGACTTTTTGTACACCCTGTATATCAAATTAAACAGAAAAAAATAGAATTATAATTTTAAACAAGTTTTAAATGTGAAAACAAATTATGTTTACTGTCCCGACACCTTATTGGCCAACTAAACTGTAACTGAGACTAATTATGACAGTATCAAAAAAATTGTTGTTTGTTTTCGCCAATAAATATGTTGAATTCCCAGAAAATTTGACCGTAAATGGTTCATAGACAGACATGGTTATTATCAATAAACACAAAAAAGTTATATGAAAATTTGAAGATGGGGAATATATGCATGAAGTTTGACCTATCAGCGATTCTATTTAATATATTTTTTAACGATATAAAATTAGAATTATTACAATTAATTAAGGTATATTCATACGACTAAAGTACACAAATACGGTTGAATTTGTACACTTTTTGTACTCCACAAGATTCATTGGGCTTTACCGACGTTTTGCCAGCTACAGCATTATCAAAAGCAGCTTTCCTACTAAGAGTAGAAGAAATATTCACAACTGGATTATATAACGTAAGCCAAAATCCACTTAGGCTAAAGAATGAGGAGGAAAGTATACTCTTTGACAAGAATTGAAAACGTTATGATTTACTTAAATCTTGTTTGCCATTTTAAACATTATCTGAGTCATAATTGGTTATTTTAACATAATAATACATTAAACGTTTGACATTTTCAAAACACATGAAAAAATATTAAAATCTATATTTATTAAAATTCTGAAATTTGAATTTTTTAAATGATTGAAAAAACTAGAATCTTTCATATCCTTTATTTTTAGTAACTACAAATAAATTCGTAATTGTATCCCATTTATCATTCGCTTCTGCGGGTAAAGAAGATTATATCTAGGTTACTTATTCCAAACCTGTGACATTGATTTAAGAAAGAGTAAGAGTTTTTTCTTTTAAGATGCAAAGTAGTTTATCGCTTTTATTACACGAGAATATAAAAACAGTAATAGTTTAACGTATTAAATAAATTGAACCAAACCGAGACAATTTAATATCAAATTGCCCAGTTAGAATGTAAATGTGATAGTCGTGTTTTGTAGTATATCCATTTTGTATTTTCGTTTTTGTCATTTCAATTCCGCTACAAGTTGTTAGGAAATTGAATTAACAGAACAATAATTTCGAGGAAAAACACCAGTAAGAAATATTTCCATTCCAGTTTGCACAAAACAATTTAAACTTTCTTAATTTATCACTCCGCTCACCTGAAAGTTGGCTTGTTATAAAAGTTTCGTCGCTTTAGTATATCACTTTGTGTTGTGATTTATAGTGCCCGTCTCTGCCGTGCATGAGGTCATTTTCTATTACACTATGTTTATCTTGCTTTAATAAATCTTCTGGTCATTTTGTTCTCAAACAATATTTTACCGGAAGAATTGTTATATAAGTTACATAACTTATATTAATGACCGTAGTTACTTAATGGAACTCCATTATAATTAAATTGCTATTACTTCCACTAATTTCCCAGTAACAAGTGCGTCGTTTTTTAATAAATTATGTTTCAGTTGATTACTTGCTAAATGCAAGTTTTCTTAAAAACTTCTTTTTACAAATTACGAACAAACATCGTTAAATTTTATTTCTATTCCTTGTAATAATAATAAGTAGTAGTAATACAAGTACAAAAGTACTAATAGATGTTCAATTAATACTGTGTTGAATTTAAACAATTAGAAACACTGAAGCCCAAACCACAAGTTCGGTGAATAAAACTATTCAAATAAACTGAAAAATATTTATTGATATAGTTAGTCTAGTTCCCTGATGTTCATTTCGGTAACCAAGTTAACATCATCGGAAGGTTCTAAATCTAAACTCTACGATGATGGTAACTTGGTTACCGAAATGTACATCAGGGAACTAGAATAACTATATCAATAAATGTGTTTAAGTTTATTTGTGTAGTGTTATTCAACGTACTTGTAGTTGTGGCTTCAGTGTTTCTGATTGTAAAAAAGTACTAAATTATTACTTGATATATAATAGTCCAAAACCGTCTGTTTGGTTAAGACTACATGCCATATTGTGTTAATCTAACCATTAATAAATTATCAAAGAGAAAACATAAATTTGTTTACACCTTTATGCAATACAGAATTATTATTATTTTTAATAAACAAAAATCACTCTCTTCCTGAAGAAATGTTTTACCTAAGTAGTTAAAAAATATTAAAACTATATTGACCATGCACAAATGTGTACTAATAAATATAATGTTAAAATAATAATAAAATTCCCGAGTGTTGTAATATAAAAAAAGTTAAACTCGTACAAAGTTTCTCATTTGAACCTCCAAGCGTATTTCATAAAATTTCGAAAATATCTCCAATACTTAACATTTAAATAGCTTTCAAATTCAATATTATTTAAAAAAGAAAATAGATTTTTCTGGACCCTGTATAATTTACATACTTATTTTCCATTAATATTTTCGTTTTTGACATATTAGTCTTTGAGAAAATTGTTTCTTAATTTTTAGAATTAATTATGGACTATTTGGTTTCTAGCTTAAATATATACATTTAAAAAATCTTAAATAGGCCTAATCAAAACCATCTTTATTTTAAAATCACCACAGAATCTGTTTAGAATTTGAAATACGAAAACTATTGTTACTGTAAAGCATTGCCAGAATGATTCCAGATTTAATCTGGATTAGAAGAAACTTCAAAAAGTAATTTCGTGTAATCCACTAAGTGGTTTGTGTTATACAGAAAGCATTTCTTATAAAAACGCAGATGTGTGTAGGCCTACACTATTAAATATCAAATTACAATTTTTTAAACTTGAATCTGGTTTATTTTTTCCTAATTTTCTCTCAAAGTATAGCTATATTTTTAATTTAAATTACTGATATATTTTATCCATACATTTATTTAATTTATATAAAATCTTTATCTTTGTTTTGTAAGAAACACAAACAGACAAATCATTGTATATATTATATAAAAGTCTCCACCCATCGACTTTATTTTGTGTATAATTTCAGGCAGACTTGGGTTTGGTATATCCTATTGTTAGATATAATCTGATCTCTAATTATTTAATTTCTTGATTACACAAACTAAAATTGTACTTAAATATCCTTACTGTTATCGACTCTAACTAGATTCCAGTAAATATATTGAAAAACTTAAAACATTTATAAATCATTTGCTTATTTTTTTATTTAGAATTTGCTATGATTTCAATTTTTTTATTACTTCATATTTTTTATTAAAATTACACTTTAAATAAAGTAAAAATATCTGCATTATACAATTTTGGCTCACTCCGTTCTTAAAATGATAACATTGAATATTTAAGCTATGTTACATACAAAATACACATGTTTAATATTATATATTATTGATTTATTTTAAACTTCTGTACTACCGTAAGTTAGAAACGTTTTTTTATAAGGGGAATGTAGCACGTAAATTTTTTTCGCTTTTAATTTGTAAGTAAGTAGTTTACCATCGAAGCTATTAAAAAGTATTGAAAGAAAATGTATCCCTTACATAATAGTTTTAATTGTTCGTTTATAATTGGCTAACAAATACATAAGTTGTTATAAATAAGGTTTCTATAAAAGATACATTTCCTAATACGAATTGAAAAACGTATAAACAAAATGCATTCATCTGTAAAATTACAAAGAAGGAAGAATGAAACCATTTCAGCTTATTCCGAAAGACTGGAGATCGCCGGATATCATTCAGCGCTTTGTAATTCTGCTTAAAATACTTCCGCTCCGTTACAAGAACGGGGATTTGCTATTCTTTGTAAAAAACAGTAAACAATGCCGAGGGATTGCTTTCTAAAATTAATCTTTCTTATAAGTATATTTGGGAAAGTATAATCGTTTTAAAGGATTAAAATTACATTATACAATTTGTTTTATAATAGGTGTGTCTGTTTAAAATTACATTTCCTTTGTCCTGCCACTCTTATACAGTTTATGTAGAGACAAGATATAACAAAATACTGTATGTCTATGACAGTTACAATGGTTATTATTCCGTTATTCTTACTGCCGTAAATCTTTGTTAAAAATGAAAAGGGTTTAAATTTTAAACACAATAATACAACATAATTTCAATCTCACTCGAAGTTACTACGACATGCAGTGGGTGTTGTTTCAAATTTTGACATTTTGGCATTTGGCGTTGCGGCCAATATCGGATAAGTGTCAGTCCGCCCAGAGACGCTTTGGCAAGTAAAGCAACAGATACTTGAAACAAGCAGATATACTTTGATATGAAGCTTATAAGGAAACATTTTAATACAAGACAGTATATAAATGTGTAGTTTCAGAAAAGGTTGTTTGAAGAGAAATTATTGAAATAGTAGGTAAGATAAGACATTACTAAGATTAAATAGTTAGTAAGGGTAAGTGTAACGAAAGCCGGCCGCTACAAAAGAAACTGTGGTCAGCTCCATCGGGGTTCCTGTAATTCGATGTCGGTTGGACTTCGGGTAGCGATTCCATCTAGAGCTAACTAAATGTATTTTCTGTTTCATCCTATTCTTCACTCGTCCGATCTCGAGAACGTGACTTCATCGGAGCTCCGGGATCCCTCTGCAAGTGCTGTTTTAGGCATGGGTTTGGTGTTTTGTTGCTATCCGGTCTCAGGAAGTGATTTTCTTCACCGCATTCCGCTAACACATTTTTCTGTTTCAGCGAAATACTAGACTGCATCTTGCAGCCATTAGGGAAGTCCTTAGATATTGCTACGCTCTCCCCAGAGCCTGGATGGGGAGGAAGAGTATGGTTTAGTGGGTATCCTCCTTTAGGAGCGGGTCCCACAGTACCTCTCAGGTGAGAGGTCTGCGTAAATTCATTCCATCCTACCGAAAAAAATCCAATAGTCAGTATTTTCCAGGCTGGCGTCCCACAAGGTCCTTCCATCCCTTCAAGTATGGGAGCGTGTTAAGTTCTCTATGAGTCTACTCTATCCTCACTCCATCCCCCTTTAGGTACGAGAGCATGTTGAGCTTCCTCTGGAAGCTCCCTCTCTTCTCCTCAGGGACGGGAGTGTGTTGAGCTCCCTCTGAAGCTAACCTGCAGCAACCCCATACCTTTTCCAAAGAATCGCCTCCGATTCAGTCTGGGAAAATACCTTTATTAATCTGGTTGTAATAAGACTTGTATTATAATAGTCGTTCAATTGTATCTACATGAGGCAATAAATAATCTGTATCAAACAAGAATGTTTATTTGGCGCCCGAACCCTGGCATATGTCTCCGACAACAGTATCCTCGGCACATTCGCCACCCATAAAGTGAGCATTATAAGCTAATTTTGACCCCGATTTAATCAATAAAGGAATACGTAGTTAAATAGAAGATCTTCGAAAGGATTATATTGATTAAGATAATATTTGGCATTTATGATTTAAATAAACGTAACAAGAAAATGTTGCCTGAATGTGAAGAGTAATTTGAATAAACACATTACACATTTTAAAGAAAATATGTTCTGTAGTTTTTGCCAAACGCATTCATTGTAAGTATAATAATGATTCAAAATGTAACCAAAAAGATAAAAAATTATTAAAATTTTTAAATCAATGAGTCATTTAACTTTATTCCAGAGTCATTTAACTTTATTCCAGCCATTTAACTTTATTCCAGAGTCATTTAACAGACGCCATTTATAACTTGAAGATCAAATTTAAACTATAAAACAGACTTGAAAGTTGAAAAATTATGATTTCTATTTCTATTGATTAAAGTTTTGTTCACTATTGTTTGTATATATTACAATATATAATATATTTTGTAATATGAAATATATATATATTACATATTTAACACCTACTAAGAACTTATTCCGATACAATAACTGATAGAAATTTAACAGGCCATTACACCAATCATAACATGCCATTATTCATTCAAGGAATTATTAATACAACTGATTCATGAGTACTATGCATTGCCAAAACTGTTCAAAAGTTTGAAAAAAAAATCCCTTTTTCGTTTATCAAAGGAAACTCATTTGAAATATATGGAAAGTATTTAAATTTTAGGTGTTATTGGAAAAATTCATCTTAAAATGTATGATTTTTGTTTATAAAATCATACAACGTAGGCTATTAGTAAATTGAAATAAATATCGGGCAAGAAGGAAGAAAAAGGATAAGCAAGGAATAGGAAAAGATAGTTTTGAAACGTCCTTCTACGGACTTGAAACGGGGAATATCTCAAGAGTCTAGTCGATCAGAATCCTGGATACTATTAGGTTTACAAATTTAAACTGTGTACCAGACATTTCTCTATTGGACAGGACTTTTATTGATTTAGTTAGACATATTATGACTTAAATTTAATTTTTTCTTGTCAGTGAAATGTACATATTTTGGTTCAGTTAGAAAAAATGTTTTCATAAAATCTGTATTTATACCCAGTTTTACAGTAGAGTATTTTTTGGGTTAACTGAAATCTAATTTTAACATGAAATCAAATTAACTATCTAATTTTGTAAACAATAAGTAGGCCTTTCGTAACGCTTTTATTTAATTATATTTTTACAAAAAGTGTTTACCTTCCTACGAACAAAACTTCAAAAATCTTTAGAAATATTTCGCTTAGAACTTAGCGTAAAGGCAATATCAAATTAAAAATAATACATCAGAGTACGTGAACGATTCACGTGATTGAATCAAATCAATAGATATAAATACAGTAGATACATACACATAATTGGAAACGTTAATTAGATCGTTAGTAGTATTTCTAAGAATTATAAGTTTCTTAATTAAAATTACACGAAATAGTCATTTGTACGGTTAAATACCATTGGACACAAACGTTTTCAATACGTTACAATCGCATGTTCGTCTTCCAATGTGAATAAAATCCATGAAGTAAAATAATCATTTTAGATATTTTACGGGCCACCTTTTTGAATAGAAGCAAGAGATCAACCCATATTTTCACAGTTGTCTTTTTAAAATAAGAGATCGCTGTATAGGGGATTTTGTTCTTTAAATTTCTTTAAAATCGTTTTTTGGGCATACATCAATTAATTGTGACTCATACACAAAAAAAATTATCACAAGGAAACATTTATAAATTTAATATTTCTGCGCTATTTTGTCTTTAAGTTGTTAAATCTGCCCGGGAATTTTAGATACTATATAAAATATATGCTATAACTTTATTCCCTATATGTATAAAGAAATAATAAAAATATATGTTTTTTGCTATTCACTATAATACAGTAAACATTACAATTACAGGTAACATTGGTCTGGTTTAATCAGGGTTGCTCACTTAGTAGAGTATTAACACGCAAAGCTAAAGGTCCTGGATTA